>PVJL010004919.1:0-119035 GCA_004026885.1 Lyroderma lyra
CCAGGGGGCTTAGAGCTGGGGTGTTATCTTTGCAGTTCAGAGTCCTCGCTCAGCCCTTCTACCCCGCAAAAGTTCCAGAGGCTGGTTCCCAAACTCCTTCCGTCCCCAGCTCCCCAGTCTCTCTCCCCTCCCCCAAACAGCGCAGCTCCGAATAGTCAGCAGGGATCACGTCCCGCGTGGTCCGTCTCTGCTCCCTTCCTTCTCCCCGACTTGCCCCTTTCTCGCCAGCCTTCAGGTTTACTTGCGATTTGTGGACTTCTCAGCAGCCAGTTTGTCACTCAGGGTCCGCTTTCTTGGCTCCTGGACGGCCGTTCAATCGTGTTTTCTGGGAGAGGCTTTAGGAACCTCCTCTCCAGTCGCCATCTTGTCTTCTCTCCCAGTTATACATTTTAAACTACAGTTTGAAGTTGATAGAGGAGAAAATTTTTCTCTTGGAACAATATAAACTGCCTCTAACTTTCCAGGAAAGAGTTGTATTTGCTGAGGTAACTTTCGGCCACCCTTGAGTGTCAGCTCAAACAGGTCCTCAGGTCCTGCAGACAGCCCTCGACGACCGCGCTCCGGCAGGGCATATATCCTACAGTTTTCAGTTTGACATTAGTCACACTCTTTCTTGGAAGGTATCACAGCTGGTAAGTGATCACATTCTCTGATCAGTCAGGACATATTCTGGTGGGATTCTGGGCCTTCAGTTCAGCCCAGGTAAATTAGCAAAACTGGAAGGTTACAGAAAACTTAGGTGTATGGAGGTAAGTTATCCTGTAGAGCAGACAGCTGGGTTGGCTAGGAGGAGTGTGAACAGTACCTCTGACCATTCCCCATATAGAGTGACTACTACTGGTGTCTGAAAAGAGCATTCAATCTTAAAGAAAAAAGCTGATCTTTCCTCTGATATGCTTACCAGAAAACTTAAGAAAATGTCCTGGTGGGTACTACTGGCTCTTTCAAAAATAAGGCCTCATCTGCTTGTCTCAAGGTATATGGACATCCCCATGTCTTGCCAATTCTCCATGACTTACTTGTTCTGGTGATACACAGATATTCTGTTCATTATTATCACGTGTCAAGTTTATTAGTATTATTATTGTTGTTATTTACATATTTTTATTTTCTTATAACTTCTACTTTTTTGTTTCTTCTGCCTAATGACTCTGCCTTTATTTCTCATAATTCATTGGTAATGCCCTACCACTCTTTCTTCAGAACCAAGTTAAAACTTGACTTCATGACATCTTTTCTGACCCCAAGAGGAGTTACACATTTTGTGTTACCAAACTATGACATATTATAAGCTATTTCATTAATCTTGTGTCTCTAACATTGGCAAATCTCTAATACTCTCTAATACAAACTACGTTAGCTCCTCAAAAAATGTTTTGCAAATATAAATAAGTGTCTCAAATATCAATCTTTCAGGAGATCTACTTAAGACAGGCTCATTAACTTCTTTATGAATTTAAAGCTACATCCAGGTTAAAAAGTAATTTATTTATAATTGAGAATTAGTGTTAGATAAGGTGAGGTCTGTTAGGAAACCACAATCTGTTTTGAAGATAATAATCCTGTTAATATTAAAGCAAATAATGATTTTTTGTGCTTGTACATTTTTCAATGTTAGAGAATATTTGTTTTAATGTAGAAACATTACTGGAAAAATATTGAAATCCTCATTTCCTTTTGGAGAGTAAAATTTGATGAGGAAAGGTACAATTAAAATTTACTTTGTATCAGATAGCATAAATGCATTGAAAGATGTTATTTGGTTAAAATGTTTTTTAAAATCTATATCATTCTGCTGAATTGAGAAAGATTAAATAAATCAGAAAATCTATCTATGTAGGAAAGAAGAAAGCCTAATATTCCAAAGGGAGAAAAAAGAGATAAGCCTACATGTAGTATTTTATTTCATTTTTCTTGATTTTTTTCAGAATAATAAGGACTAACATTGATTATAATGAATCTGCTCTATATAGGTCATGCAGAGATCCCTGTGGATTTCATTGTGGGGTGTGTGTCCAGACTGTGTTTTTTAAATCTCTTTTAGAATCTTCTTACAAGGAGAACAATACAATGTAATGAAATTTTAAACTAAAAAAAGACGTAAATGACATTCTCAAAATATTGCTTTCTTAGTCACAGTACCTTAAGGATGCGTAGTTAGATATCTCAAAACAAAAGATATAAAATTTAAGTCTCTATTGAAGTCAAAATATATAATTATTTACAAAAGTGGGGGAAATTATTGAAACAGTAGTTTTCATTACAAAACTTGTTTTTGCTTTTGTTTTTGTTTTTGTTTTTTAAAGTGGTGAAACAAAGAGACAGTTTATTGAAGAGAAAGTATACTCCAAAGAGGAAGGAGCGGGCTCGAGCAAGGAGAATAGCTCAAGAGCCTCAAAACTTGTAATGAAAATAAAATTCAAGATTTCAAGATGCTCTGTTAATACTTCAAAGCACATCATTAAGTAAGTATCTCATTTTTAACTAGATATATTTGATAAATGTCAAATTTATTGACATTTGATATTTTATACTGTCATTCTTCTTCACGTCAACTCCAAATTCTCCAAATGTATACACATATTTTTCTCTTGGCATTCTCAATATTTGCTAGATTAGGGTTTCTTTGTGATCAGTAGTACTTTATATCCTATTTACAAAGCAACTTAAATAATGGAGGCAGAAAACATATTCAACCAAGGGATGGGACACAGGGTAGAATGTTTTCTGCAAATGCAATCCCATAATATAGGTTTCCTGATTGCTTTTCAGTTACAGCCTTTCCGGTTACCAATATCCAAGATGTAAGCCAATGAAGACCATAACCTTGGCCACAGAAACCTGAAACCTAAATGAAGTCAGCTTATGCTATGACTTCACCATATAGGTAATCATTATTAATATTGTCCTCAGTGGTTCTTATCTGAGAAGTGCAAGGACAAAAATAATAAAGAAGAAATTAATGACATAGAAAGTTAAAAAAAATAGATATAGTAACAATAATTCTGGCTTTTAGGAAAAAATTAACAAGATTAATAAACTGGTAACTAATTCAATTCATTTATAAGGTAGATATCACAGATATATAAAGTAAGAACTGAGAAAGGAGGAAATAACTATTAGAAGAGAATAACAGACAAAAATTCTAATAGTGTCTATTTTATAGAATTCTATGCAAATACATATGGAAACCAGGGTGCAAAAAAATTACCTGAAAAATAAAATTTTCAAATTGAGCATAATAGAAATAGTAAACTGAAATGTATCAATTTCATTAAAATGAATAAAGAAGCTATCAAGAAATGGACCCCAAACCACCAGCTGCAGTTTACTTTCACAGGAGAACTAAACTAAACTTTTAAAATCAGGTAGTCCTAATGATAAATTGTTTCAAGGAATATATATAATAATAAAAACTTCCAAATTTATTTTAAAAGCAAGTAGGTAACATAATCATTAGCATATATTTGTCTCACAGAGAAAATAAAAGTTATTGAACAAATTCTCTTTCATCTTCCTTTTGGACCTATTCTTTTTTTCTACCTTAGATTATCACTGAAAATAATCCTTTGCCTGGGTCATGGAGCTCATGTCTATCTAAAATCTCAGAATCTATATAATAGTTTTCTTAAGAGATTTTTATGAAATGTGTTTTCATAGCACTCTAGAGATACAGCTTAGAATTTAATTTTTTATTTTAATTTTTGAATTTCCTAATCACAAAATCTTCAAAATGATTAAGGAGAGGAAAAAAATGGCTGATTTGCATTGCTCTTGTGGTTGTTGCTTTTTTTGTTTCCTGAATGAAATAACTTGCATGACAGTTGAAAGGGATAATTTCAAGAAGCCAATTTTCCATTGTATTGCATTAAATGGGTTTCATCTAAATTTCCTCCCAGTATGAATACATAATATTAAACAAAATGAACTTTAATATATGAAAATGTAAAATTCCCTAAAATGAATTCATTTCAGTTGAGGTCTAGTTATCTTTGAATAGACTGTACTATTTAAATTGGGAAATCATATGCAACGTATTTAAAGGAAGGTAGCAATTATATAACTTTGATATTCTCTCTTTCAAATGAAAATGTACAAATATTAAGGATATTTATTTAAAGGATTTTATAACTATGTATTAGAATAAAAGCTGATGATAATTGTTTAGATCATTCTTAGGCTGTGAGGAAGTGACTTTCTTTAGAATTCACAATGTTATATGTTTTATAAGCATTATCTTGCCAGGATATCTAAATTTTAACATTAATCCAAATGTATTTTTCTCAATTTGACTGCCTATGCCATTGCCACATTCAATCTAAAATGCACAGTTTTATTAAAAAAAAAACAACTGAAGGTACTATGAATGATATTTCACAGAAAAATAATTTAAAATACCTGATGACATTTATCTCTACTCATAGTAATAAAATGTAAATCAAAACAATGGTGGTGAACACACAATGCCATGTATAGATGAGGTATTATCTATCACAATATCTAATATTATAGAATTGGACACTTGAAACTTATATAATTTTACTAACCAATGTCACCCCAATAAATTTAATAAAAATTTGAAAAACCTTTGTTGTGAGAAGTAGGGAGAAATGAACAGATGGAGGACTGAAATGGGAAGGAAAGTTCTCATTGTACAAATTATTTTAAAAGCATATTAATATATTATTTATTAAAAAAACAAATACATTTTAAAGACCAAAAAGTGGAATGAAAAGTCTTCTTTTATTTATGAGTACTGCAAATAATTTTAAAGTTTTAAATTTTAATACTTTTAGTGGTGTAGAGAGATGAGAATCTAAATGCAAAAAGTTGGAGGTTTAAATGGTACTATCTATCAAATTAACAAATACACATGACACTTGTCAAAAAAATTGCAGTGTAATATTTGTTGCTATATATGTGTACAAAACTGTGGCAGATTACATATGTGAACATATTTATTTCAATATTATTTTTACTTAGAAGAAAATTGAGGCAAACTACTTGTATGTTTCCATCAGTCTGAAATGTTTAAGCAATTAGGAACATACAAAGAAAATGTATCCTTAGAAAACATAAGAAAAACAATCCAAATGTTTATCAGTAGGAGGAGTGTTTGCATATTTATAACATATTCATAAAATCAATTATTTTAGCTATTTGTATGTCTTCATGGGAGAATTATCTGTTCATGTCCTCTGTCCATTTCTTAATTAGGTATTTTGTTTTTTTGTTGTTGTTGACATATGAAAAAATGCTCAACTTCATTGACTATCAGGGAAATGCAAATAAAACCCACAATGAGATATCACCTCACACCTGTGAGAATGGCTATTATCAACAAGACAAGGAATAACAAGTGCTGGAGAGGATGTAGAGAAAAAGGAACTCTGGTACACTGCTGGTGGGAGTGCAAATTGGTACAACTGTTATGGAAGACAGTGTGGGGGTTCCTCAGAAAATTGGGAATAAAGGTACCATATGACCCAGCAATCCTCCTTTTGGGTATTTACCAATAAAATTTAAAAACCTTTGTCTGCAAAGACTTATGTACCCCAATGTTCATCACAGCGCTGTTCACTGTGGTCAAGACATGGAAACAACCAAAGGTCCCTGCGACAGATGACTGGATAAAGAAGCTGTGGTACATATACACAATGGAATATTACTCAGCTGTAAGAAAAGATGAAATATTGCCATTTGCAACAAAATGGATGAACTGGGAGAACATTATGCTAAGCAAAATAAGCCAGACAGAAAAAAATCAAGAACCATATGATTTTACTCATATGTGGAATGTAAAACTGAAAGAAAAAAGAAACAAGGAAAACTCATGGGCACAGTCAATAGTTAAGTGGTTACCTGAGGGCAAGGGGTGAGAGGGTGGGAGAAGAGGGAGGGGGAGTCAAATATATGGTGATGGAAAGAGAGCTGACATTGGGTGATGAACACATAATGCAACACATGGACAATGCACTATAGAATTGTATACCTGGAATCTATGTAATATTGTTAACCAATGTCACCCAAATAAGTCTAACAATAAAAAAAAATTCAATTCTGTTTCTCAGAAAACAAAATCATTTTGTAAATGTTGATTTGTAAAGAGTTCAAAGATAAACCATAAATGATTTTTTAAAAGGTTACTGGAGTATGAATAGTATGAAAATATAAATTAAATAAATTTATATGCTGATATATATATACAAATAAGGAAAGACACACACAAAACTGGTAATAGGTATAACATAATACTAATGCAATTGAGGGTAGTTTGAAAACTTTTTTAAGTTTATTATTATAATTATAATTATATATTTTGTGTTTTCTTTATCATGTAAATCATCACATTGTTTTAAAATGCATTTTAAAATGAAGGTGACTTACAAGATTTAATATGGACTTACTCTTTGTGATTGCTTGGATGGAGACATGTCTTACTAATTTTTATATAACAATGTAAGTTTTTAAGGGAAGAGAAATAAAAGAAAAGAAGGAAAGGGAGAGAGAGAGATTAAGAGAGAAACATAATTGAGAAGACAGGGAGAAGCAGGAAAAAAAAGGAAGGGAGGAAAGTAAGAAGGAAGAAAGGAAGGAAAGAGAGAATAGAAGAAAAGCAGAAAGACATTTTTTGTTTTTAGTTTGATTTTTCACCTTAAGAATTCTTACTGTTGACCAGGTGAATTTGCAGTATAACCCATCTTGAATGAGACTTTTTCTATTATTATACTACTACTGATAATAACAGTAACAACTTAACTGAATCTCTAAAAAGTAGGACACAGTTTTAACCCCATTTATCACAACACATTGTATTATATTTACGTTAATGTACATAATGCTAAGTTTTAACTTTTAGATCATCTAAATTATATAACTAATAGTCATGCCAATATATATATTTAAGTCAATTTTACCATATGTATTAAAATGACATAAAGAATATACAATGGGATAAAGACAGCCTAGTCAATAAATGGTGCTGGGAACACTGGACAGATGCATGAAAAAAAAATTAAAGTGGACCACTTTCTTACTCCATACATAAGAAAAACCTCAACACGAATAAATACTTAAATATAAGACCCCAAACCATAAAACTGATAGAAGAAAAGATAGTAAACTCTGTGGCATTGCCCTTAGTAATATTTTTTTCTGGTATATATCTCCTTGGGCAAGAGAAACAAAGAAAAATAAACAAACTGGACCATATTAAACTAAAAAGTTTTTGCACAGCAAAGAAATCATCAACAAAACAAAAAGCCTACTGAATGGGAGAAGATATTTGCTAATGATATACCTGATAAAGGTTTAATATAGAAAATTTGTAAAAAATAAACTCATATAACTTAACACCAAAGGAAAATAAAAACAACAATTAAAAAATGGGCAGAGACCTGAGTAGACATTTCTTAAAAGTGAACATACACATGGCCAATAGATATATGAAGAGATGATCAACATTATGAATCATCAGAGAAATGCAAATAAAAACCACAATGACATACCACTTCACATCTGTAAGAATGTTTATTGTTAATAAATCAATAAATAAATGTTGGTGAGGATGTGGAGGAAAAGGAACCCTTTTGCACTGTCAGTGGGACTGCAAACTGGTGCAGTCACTATGGAAAAGAGTTTGGAGAACCCTCAAAAATTTAGAAATAGAACTACCAAATGATCCAGGAATTTCATTTCTGTGTATTTGTTTAAAAAAATCCAGAACACTAATTTGAAAAGATACATGCACCCCTATGTTCTCTGCAGTGCTATTTGCAATAGTCAAGACATGGAAGCAGCTGAGATGCCCATTAATAGAAGATTGGATAAAGAGGATGTGGTACATATATAAGTATACAATGGAATATTACTTAACTATAAAAAATACCATTTGTGACAACATAGATGAACTAGAGAGTATTATGCTAAGTAAAATAAGTCAGAGAGAGACAAATATTATATGACCTCACTTATTTGTAAAATCTAAAGAACAACAAAACAAACAAAAAATGAAAAAAGACTCATAGATAGAGAAAACAAACTGTTGATTACCATACAGGAGAAGGCTGGGAGCTAGTTGAAAAAGGTGAAGGGTTTAAGAAGTACAAATTGGTACTTACAAAATAGTCACAGGGATGCCCATACACTTACTGGGGGGAGCTCTTCGTAAGTTATATAAATGTCTACTCACTGTACTGTACACCTGAAACTAATATAAAATAACACTGAATGTCAAGTATAATTGAAAAACTTTAAAATGACATAAGAAGGAATTTATTTCTAGGTTAAAAAGTTTTTCATCCATAAGATTATATATTTATGTAAACAATAATACAAAGGTAGTGCTTTTATACTTTTTCTGTATAAAAAGTGCACATTCTTTGATTTGGGTAATAAATACTGTCTTCAAAGTAATTTTTCTCTGGAAAAAAATGATCAAATATATTTATTAATAGTAACTGAAAAATAAATCTTTAATTTTTGCCTAAGTGACGGTTTTGATTCCTTAGGTAGAATGACAGTGCTTTTTAACATAATGTGAGCTCTAATTTGAATTCAGAATACTAAACATAATGTAGTCTAAAAATAAGACATGTGCATTGTTTTTCCTGTTTTGTTTTGAATTTTAAGTGTTTTTCAAGAGTGAAACTAGATGATGTTTTAAAGTACCTTCTACTGCCACTGTTTAAAATTTTAATCCCAAAACAAAGATTCTCTTTCATAAAGATTACAAACAAATACTGATATACTTCTTAAAAATTCCAATATTGGAGGCTTTAGATGATTCAACAAAAGACCATGTTTAACTGCAGAACTTTAAAATAGTATTATGCTTTGACATTTTTAATAAAGAAAAACAGAACATATAATTAGCAATAGATTTTTTCTTTGTAAATATATATTTATGTTTATTCTGCCCATCTGAAAAATAAAATATTTGCATGTATTCAAATAATTTACTTACTGTTTGTGTTTAGCATAATAATTTCTTCTTTATTGTATCTATCCTGACATTTATTTTGAATTCAAGTCAAAGAGACAACTAAAATGTCTGCTGCTTTTGTGAGCTTTGGTTACTCACTGAACAAAAGATTTGTGATAGGGAGGGTGTGGACCTGGAAAATAGGAAAAAGAAGGAAGGTAGAAAACAAACCATAGAAGTTAAGCATGTGCCTCTGAACTGAAAAGGTACAATTTAATTTATTAGTGATCTAATGACATTAAAAATGAACCAACATGGGATGTGTAGAAAAAACATCTAGAAAATCATTACTAAAGAATGTTTAAAGTTGATCACTGTTGCCACTAAATCAAAGTACATACATTCACAGATATATACATTTAAACGTGATTTTGGGATGACAATAAGTTGGTGCCCTGAAGGTGCCCTTGCAAATTTTCATATTTAAGCTACAAAGCTTTTGTTCGTTAATGTCCCCTAACCTCTCTCTAGTATTGATTCCAGCAATCTTCAAATATCACTGTAGCTTGTTATATTAATTTATGTTTTGTTGGGTAGCATCAGAAGAATTGAAAATATTTGCTAAAGCTTGTGTAATTTTCCCAATAAAAACCAAAGTACTGTAACTGTTCAGGTGTTCAGCATCCATTTTTACTCATGTACCTCTGTGCCTCTAATCCTGCTGGGTCAATTACTCAAGTTAACAATCTGTCTTGTTTCTGTGAATTTCCTACAGAACGTTCAATGAGCATCTATAAATGAGAGTGCTGTTGCACTCTGGAGAAGTTTAATTGCCATGTGTTCGCCCTCACCTCCCTATGCATGCTTTAAGATCGCTTTCTAACTTGATGGTATATATTTATATGATAAAGTTTTACTCTTTCACACCATATTTCATTACTGGAAATTGAAAAAAAAATACTGCTTTCTTATTGATTTTTATCTATTTTTTTTGTAATTTATTTAATGTATTTCTTATGATCCATTCTAATCACACCAGGAAGCTTCCCT
Organism: Lyroderma lyra; assembly: GCA_004026885.1. Classification (NCBI taxonomy): domain Eukaryota; kingdom Metazoa; phylum Chordata; class Mammalia; order Chiroptera; family Megadermatidae; genus Lyroderma; species Lyroderma lyra. The sequence goes on from PVJL010004919.1 coordinate 9,974, forward strand.
GGTGGTCTAGCACCTAGGTTTCGGCGCTATCACCACCGTGACCTGGGCTCAATCCCCACTCAAGGAAACAAACCCCCACTCAAAAAAAATGAGGATGAGAAACAAAGCAGCTCAAGTGGGAAAGGCTATATTGGAAATCTGGATGGCTACTCTTCATGACACAGGTTCAGGTATTGGATCTCAGATCCAAAAGGAGAAAGTTACAGAAGCCTAGACACTTTTTATTCATGACACTGGGGATAATAATATACTTTCTTGAGTAGCTTTTACTACAAAACAAAACTAGAGTAGTATGCAATACTAGGCAGTTATTTCTCAATCTTATATCTATGTAAGATTGTGTTAGCCTGTGTGGATCTGTTTCAGGTCTCTGCTGAGTTTGGGTGGGCTGTACAGATCTCACTCAAGGCTAGAGGGACAGCATTCACCAGGGCTCAAGTTTCACATGGTGAAGGTTAAAAATCTCAGAGAAATGAGTAAAACCAAAAGTAATAGGATAGGGACTGAGACCTGGTGCTGTCACTTCCACCATAGTTTTGGACAAAGCCAGCCATAGTCAAGACTGACACTAATGGAGCAGGAAGACAGGGCTGAGAGGGAAGCTCAACAATAGTTATTAGCAGTCATTAGGATAAGGACCAAAGCAACCCAATGAATTGTTTACAAATTTCCTATATAAAACAAAACTAATAATTTAATTTAATGTAATATAAGGGGTTAGCAGCCTTCAACATCCATGGAGAAGTTGACTTTTGCTTTTTCACTTATGTCTATTCTATACTACTTGATGATAGTGTTGTAAGTGACCCAGCTTGATTTCTGAACTACTTCCATCAGATGAGTCCAAACATATAGGGCTAATGTATAGGGTAAAAGAAGATCAAGGAGTTTATTTTCATATGTTGATGAGAAGTCTAGGAATGCATTAATGCCAATGAAATAAAATTGGCCATTCTTAGCACCAAATAAGATGTGAATATCAGCAGTATTCCAAATGTTATCTGGGACAGAAATGTGCTCAGCTTAGGCTCCTATAGACATAATTGGGTTCTGCAGAGAGGAGAGGATAATAGGGAGAAGTAGAAAATTTTGATATGAACTTAAATATGGGATTTGGAGATAAGTTATTAACTTGTTATGCACAATCTCCCCTACTTTTCCTTAGAATCCTGTAAGCGCTATGGCCCTAAGGCTAGTAATAGCCATGGCCATTAATGAGCCCTGTTCAAATCTTCTTCAAATCAACCTGCTGCTAAGCAAACAGTTCATTTATATCTACCATTCCTTTGGATATACTAGTGTAGTCACAGTGAGGCCACACTTTCTTGTGGGCTACACTTAGCTACTGACTAATGTTGGGTTGAGTGGTATTAGAGCTGACTTACTCCAGCCAGACTCAGAACTCATATAAGGGGTAATCTTTGCTGTCATGGCCTCTACATTGGCCTGACCAGGGCTTTCTCAGACTGCTGCAGTCTGTCTTTCTACCCAATCTTTGCTTCTCTTTCTCCTTTCACAGGAGTTAGCATGCCTTGTGGGCCAAAGGCTCTCACTTCCTACTCAAGCAGCCTCCCACTTTATCTTTTACAACATTTCCCCATAAAACTTTTATATATCAAATCTTATATAAGTACCTGATTCTAAGAAGCCAAACTGACATAGTAATCAAACGTATAATTGTTGTTAGTAATAGGAAGTCACTGCATGTGCTGCAAGTAGTAGTATACTTTAGAAGATACAGCATACTATATAGAAAAAAGGGATGCCCTTCAATACCCTATGAAACTAAATTTCTTGATGTTCTACCTTGCATGTCAGCTACATAAGTTTAATACCCTTGATGGTCATAGGTTGGAGTTCAATATGAATCAAACAGAAACAAATGGTAAACCCAGAGAAGGGAGTAGTCATGTTTGCAGAGCATGTACTGCTTAGTGAAGGAGACCCTATGGTTATAAGTGGCAGTGATGTCTAGGGCAATTACCTATGCTCAGAATAGGTGGCAGGAAAGTAGGACTTAATGAATGTGAAGTAAAAGTGATTTTTTTCAGTGTATACCAAAAACATCTATAAGACATCTTTATACAGTTTAGCAAAAGTAGGAAGCCTTGGATCAGTGCTCTAGGGTCAGGATAATTTACAGTGGGAACAAGGAGAAAAAGGGAGAAAGAATTGCAGGCTTGGAGAACACATAATTTGTGAGTACATAATAAAAACATTTTAGTAAAGGGGTCCCTGAAAAAAAAAAAAGAAAAAGTGAAAACTTTATCAGTGATAGCAGGTTGTCATAAGAACCACTGAAATATGTGGTTTAGTGTGATTTATTTAAACCCTTCAGGAGTTCGCCTTGAGAAACACAGTTTATAGATTTATTTTTCTAACTTCATATTGACTTACTTCTGATTACTCACACATTAAGAGAAGAAATTTGATTCTGTGTATAAATCAGATCCCCACAGTAAAATGGTTTTACAGTGGAAGGACACTTGGGTTGCCATCTCTGACTCCGCTAATATTCCAAATCTCTCATCCCATTTATAGGTCCAGTACATTTTCTTCTGTAGACATGGAAACCCAAAGAAAGTCAATTTTTAAAAAGTTTTTGTTGTTATCAGGTTGATATTGTTGAGTGATTGACAGTGCTAAAATCCTTATTGTAATTTAGGGAAAGATAATAAACAGAGTTTGGGCTAAGTAGAAGAAGAGAATGCTTACAATTTCAGCGCATTTTAAATGGCATGAATCAAAGGAAAAGGCTAGCCACAAGTCTGGGGGTCAAGAATCAGTGTTGGGTTTAGTAGGTGAGAGCAGATTGAATGCCTGGGAGGAGGTGAAACAAAGTAACAAATCAAAAGTCATCTTTAAACTGTTTCAAATTATTGTTCATTTGTTCTTAGTCTTCTATATTCTGTGATTTTTTAAAAAAAATAATGAATACTGTATTGTTTTTAAAAAGTAATAGAGAAAGCTGGGAACTATGTTAACAAAACTAAAGGAAAAGAAGATTTGAAGAGTGAAATGTTGGATATGGAGTAAATAGCTTTTGAAAGAGCAGACATTACATCCAATTATGTTCTGTTACTGGATTTTCTGTTTCAGCTTCCTGTTCATGACTAGTGTTTTCTACCTCATTTTAAAGTGTTTCAAGTCATTGAGTTACTTCTAATGAACTGGGGTAAGGAGTCTAGATATTAGAGTATTACAATAGTGAACTGATTCTAGGGGTCTAAGCTAAGGAGACAATGATGAGAATTGAGGGGAAAGGCATTGCAAAGAGAAATTTTCAGTTTTGAATCGTGACTATTACAAATCAAATTGACAAGGTTTCAATGCAAAATATTCTATACTATGAGTTTTAATAAACATCCCAAAATATGAAAAAAATCTGTTTAAATATGTATAAACACACTTGTACTTGTAATTATATATATATATATACACACACACACACACATATATATCACTCAAACTTCTTTAATATTTGAAATTTTATATGCAAAGAATTTAATATCTATAGCTACTATATTGTTAAAGCCTTATGTAGGAGAAAATACACTGAAAGATTCCATACAAATGCCAATTTTTCACACTTGTATTTTTCATTAAGTATTTTCTGTTCAGACCACTAGAGTTTTCTGCATGTAAAAAGACAATTACTGAAATTTTTACTTCACATTCCTCAAAAGTATCAATAAGAAACCCTTTCATAGATGCTATTCCATTGAAATTCTTACATCCTCTATGTGAAGTAGTGGGTTTTAAATTAGACAACCAGAAATCAATCATCACACTGAATGCTTAAGAAAAGTTTACTAGAAATTTGAATTCCTTATTGTTACCCAACTATTCCAGAAATTTCAATTCAAAACTTCAGTTTATATACTCAAATTTTATTATGTTATTGCTTAGCCAGACTGTCTATCTGTGTAAATTCCAGGGCTTTCTTTCTCAAGTTTCTACCAGTGAATAAGTTCAAATATGCTTTAAAAAGTCAATAAATGACTCTAGACTACAGTAAACTCTCATTATTATGTTCTCTTTGACCTCTTTTTATACATTATGAAATTAGGATACCAAAAATCCCAAATTGATTATGACAGTGATGAAGAACATTTTTCCAAAATTTATTCAAAATCTATTGGTTAAAAATTAACTTGTTAATACTTTCTCATCATCTTTTGGTATTTATTTGTATATATGTATATTCTATTTTTTCTTTCATTTTGGAAGAGAGAGTAACCCAAGCAGCTAATCCCAGCTCTGAAAATTATCCCCATATTGTGACCATGTTGCAATGTTTTCCCAACATTCTTTCATCACTATTTTATAACAGAAACTTTGATTACCCTATGAAAAAGAAAGCTAAACATAATGTAATGGATTTTCACATAAAACTTAGCATTTAGGTATATTCAAGTTTGCTATCCAAAGCAATAACACTTGAGAAGTTTTGCAACAATTGAATTAGTCTCTTTGTTTTATGGTTAAGATTTATGTCTCTGTTATTCAATAATAACTTCTCTTTCTCTTTGAGTAATTCTCAAAGTAAAACACATACTAAAACACTGGAGACATGCTTTTTAGCTCTCCACTTTAAATGTTCCATTATTCTAAAGGTGAAAGTAACTGTAAAGTATATAATACTTTACTCAATATAGGTTAACTGCTTTCTGAGGCAGGTATTAGTATTAAGTTTTATTATGCAGTTTGCCTTCAGTTTATTTTTTAAGGTTAATATAATTTTTCCTTTTTTAAAAAAGTAGCAACAGTTAGTAAAATCTATTTTTTTTATTCAATTATGTATCTATTACATATCTACTAAATGACATGTACTATGTTAAACACTGAGGGTAAGAAAATATGACAAGTGTCTGCCTTCCATAAAAGCTGCCCAAGGGTCTTATTGTGAAGATGAACAACTAAAAATACAATGTAGTGTAATGATTGTTCTGAGGAAGGCAGGCTACAAATATTATCAGAAAATGTAGGGAGACAATTAGCAAGACTTGGGGTTAACAAGGAGTCAGGAGATTTTACTGGAGGAAGTAGTGATCAGATGAAAGAAAGTGAAATCATGCCAGACATAGAAAAGAATAAATAATAATATGTCTAAGTACTTATCTGGGTATTTCTTTCTCCACCTCCCTCTCTGTAGTATTCACTGAATTATTTCACAGTCCCAAGGGTTTCTCCTTTCTTTCTCTCCAGAGCCAACATAAATAAAAATGAGTTACCAATTGAGGTACCAAAATAGTACATATTGGCACAATGAGATTTACATTAATGTAGGCTAGATACAGTTAGCTATATAAGAGAGAGAGAGAGAGAGCACATGAAGACAGAAGAAGAAAACAGATAAAGAAAACATGGATCTTTGGGGTAAGAAGGACCTATTGCTCAGAATATCTGGGAACTAAGTGGAAGCTGACTCAGAAGTTGGCTATCATCCCAGTTGTTCTAGGAGATTCTTCAAACACTAGGAATCAGCCTGGGGCTTATCCATCCTATAGATTTCAGAGACATTGACGGTCTTTGGAGATCCAGCAAAGATTCAGACCAATTAACACTTGCAGATTTTCTGCTATGAATTTATTCTTTGAATTTGTGCAAGTAGTATAGAATCATGTCACAGACATGAGAAACACCTTTCTATCAAGACCTAGTATGAAATAATAGCTTAAGCAGAACAACACACAAAAAAAGTACAAAATTAGAGACACATGAGAAAACATTTGACGGGATTTGGGTTACTGCAACATATGTGTTTGGTAGTAAGTGAGCACCTTTAAGAGTAAGGCTGGGATTTTTTAGTTAATGGAAGTGTTTGAATTTTACTCATATTTTTAAACATCTCCATTTAAGTACCTCCTAAGACTGAGCTCAGATAATATGAACAATATTGGTTCTGGGTATATTGCCCAAAGCTCAGAACACTTCGATGCAAAAATAAAACTTTTTAGACACATTTTATTCCTATATTTTTACATATTTTGCCATTTATCCCTTAATATATACATAACTTTAATGTTAATTTATTTGAAATAAGTAAAACAGATATTAAAACCTGTGTCACAATGACCCTGTGTCTTGAAATATATCTACACACTGTTTTCTAATTTTATACTAAATTGAGAAGCACATAAAATTATGCACATAGGGAAGTTACTTTTAAAATTTAGGAAAACATGATTGGATTTGACATTTAGGAAATAACACAGTACACCAATAGACAGTATTGGAATATTTCTGAAATGAATTTATAAAAGACTGAACCATCACAAAGCCATTGGGATACATACAACTGCATCAATTCAAAGCATTTTGGTAGCATATGCTGTGATGGAGTTGAAAGTACAAGAAGTCTACTTGGGGTGTCCCCTGTAAGTAATTAAGCAGGAGGTAGGAGGATTTCTCAGCAAAAGACTTCAGGTATCAAATGTGATCTGGCATCTCTGAAAGAAAAGGGAGTAAGAAGAAGAATTGGGAAGAAAGTGCCTCAGACTGTATTGCAGCTCTAATAAAGTTTTTGCCCCCAAACAGGGAGCTCTAGGGCAAAGATTGTTTGTTATACGAGTCCTGTGCTGTGAAGAAGTGGCAAAGCCACTTGGTACCCCTGCTGTGTACTCACTCTCGCACCATCCCTGTGAAGAGTATTCCTGATGGCAGGTAACAGCAAGTTGTGGCAGGTAACAGCAAGATTTTTATTGAAGAGAGAATTGAGTGGTGCACTTCCAAGGCTACCAGGTCAACATTTGTGGTACATGGACCCACTTCTCCATTTATATTTGGAGAGAAACACCTATAGGTTTCTAGGGGCCCTCATTTCCTGAGGGGAGACTCGGGTGGAGGGTCTCAATTACTACTAATTATCTTTTTATTCCAATATTCCTTCTAAATTTCCTTCACCCTTAGCTTCCATTTCTGCTTGTCTTGGTTGCTTATCATGTGGAGTGACACATTTTCATTTCTGAAGGAATAAGATTCTCTCTTGTAAAATTCCAAGTAGCCAGTAGACACTTCATAAGCCTTCAGAGAATGGTACCAACTGAGGCTGTGTGCAGGAAGTACAAACTCATTCTTAGAATAGGAGCCTGCTTTTTTGAGAACAAATTGCAGGCTCTTTTGAAAGGGAGCCAGATTAAACAACCAACACAGAGAATCATCTCAAGTCTAGCTGAACAGAAGCTTTATAACTAAGGATACAAAAAAGAGGAGGCCACAGCGAGACTGGTAGGAGGGGCACAGATGCAAAAAGAGCCAAACCTCTGGTGGCAGTAGAGAATCAAGAGGGATATCTCACCTGTGGAGGTTCCCTCCAGAGCAATGAGGGACCCCAGTCCTATACCAGGATTCCTAGCCCGGAGGACAGGTACTGGGAAGAGGAGCCCCACAACATCTGACTGTGCAAAACAGTTGGGACTCTGACCGTCTGGTTGGTACAGAGGCTATGGGAAAAGCAGATGTCCTTTTAAAGTGCCTGTGCAGACTCAGTCACTCATGGATACTTACCCTGGGCTCTGGTAGAAGGATGGTGACTCAGGGGTGTTGAAAGCATACAGTGGGAAGTCTGAGGTGAGTGGCTTTGGAGCGACAACTGGAGGACAGTGGCCATTTTTCCTGGGTGCATCCTCCTCCCATGCAGCTGGCTGGTGAGTGACATATTTCCCATGTTGCAGCCACCCCCACACAGCCAAATCTGAACCTGATTGATCTGTTGAGTTTTACTTGCTCCACCCTGCCTACTTACTGAGACCCCACCTCACCCAGCTCCACCAATGCCAGAGGCACTTTCTCCAGTGAGCAGCCAGCCCCACCCACATTGCAATCTTCCTTAGAAAACTATCTTAAGTCCGCAGGCTGCAGGCTGGCAGCAACCTGCATTGGTGTGCTCTGAGACTTTGGCTGAGTAGCTCCAGACACAGCACTGGCATCAAACCAGAATCTACAGGAGCACCCAGCACAGGTGACCAGAGAGACAGTGCCAGGGCCCCACAGGGCACCTACCACATAAGACTATCCATCAATACTGGAAAAAAATAGCGGATCTATCTAATACATAAAAACAAATACAGACAAGTATGCAAAATGGGGAAATAAAAAAATATGTCTCAAATAAATGAACAGCAGAAAATTCTAGGAGAACTAAACAAGAGGGAGGCAAGCAACCTATCAGAGAGATGAAAATGATGATTTTAAGGATGTTCAATGAACTTTGTGAAAACTTCAACAGAGAGATAGCAAGCATAAAGAAAAACATAGAAACCATAAAACAGGACCACTAAGAATGAAGAATACTATAACTGAAAATCAGAATGCAATAGAGGGACCAGCAGACTAGATGGACCAGAGGATCAAATTGGTAAATTGGAAGACAAGGTAGCAGAAAACATCTAATCAGAACAAAAATAAAAAAAGAATCCAAAACAAATGAAGATAGTTTAAGGGGTCTCTGGGAAAACATCAAGCACAATAACATTCGCATCATAGTAGTACCAGAAGAAGAGAGAAAGCAAGAAATTGAGAACCTATTTGAAGAATTGAAGACTGAAAACTTTTCTAACCTGGTGATGGAAACAGACATACAAGCCCATGAAGCACAGACAGTCCCAAACAAGATAAATCCAAATAGGCCCACACCAAGACTCATTATAATTAAAATGGCAAAGTTAAAGTCAAAAAGAAAATACTGAGATAAGCAAGAGAAAAGCAACTAGTTACTTACAAGGGAGCTCCCATAAGACTGTTAGCTGGTTTCTAAAAGAAACTTTGCAGGGCAGAAGGGAAGGGCAGAAAATATTCAATGTGATGAAAAGCAAGGACATACAACAAAGGCTACCATTCAAAATGAAAGGGCAAATAAAGAGCTTCTCAAACAATAAAAAGCTAAAGGAGTTAATCACTACCAAAGTGGTATTACAAGGAACATTAGAGGGATTGCTTTAAGATGAGGGAAACAAAAAGTAAATGTATGAACAATAAAATGGCAATAGGTACACATCAACAATTACCTGCAATTTAAATGAATTAAAATTTCCAATCAAAAAACATGAAGGGATTACTCTGAGTGGAGTGTCAAACAGAGGAAGACAGATGCAAGTTGACTTTTCTTGTGGTGAAATCCAAAGAAGAAAATGAACAAGTGGAACAGGAAAGGATTCATAGATATATTAAAACTTTGGTTTGTTGCCAAATGGGAGAAAGTTTGGGGGAGGGGGTGAAATAAAGGGAAGAGATTGGGAAGTTCAGTCTGGTGGTTACTAAGTAATAGTTATGGGGATATAGAATATAATATGGAAATATAGTTAATAATGTTGCAATAACTATGGGCAGTGTCAGATGGGTACTAGATTTATTGGGAGGGTGGGAGGGTTGGGTAAGAAAGGGAAAGAAATCAAGAAGCACAAATTCATAGTCATAAAATAGTCACAGGGATATAAACTGCAGCATAGGGCATGTAGTAAATAACATTGTAATACCTATGTATGGTGTCAGATGGGAACGAGATGTATCAGAATAAGGATTTTATAAGTTACGTGTCTCATCACTATGTTGTACATCTGAAACCAATATAATATTGTATGTCAAATGTAATTGAAAAGTAAAAATAAATGAGAAAATAAATAAATAAAATGGAAGGGACTCAGTAAGGTTACAACCATGTATTTGGTTGGTTCTTTTGAGGTATGGTGCCATATTGAGCTTTCATCAGTTGTTTCTGCTTCTGGAAGGTTGGGCGTTCAGAGAAGACAACAACTAGATAAGCCTTGGTAAGTAGGAATCCATGCTATGAGGTCTATGCCCAGTCTCTATCTCTGCAACCATGTGCACTCTATTTGTGGTCCCATTAATGCCTTCTAAATGAGAAGTGTTTTTGTCCCTTTTTCTTTTTTAAAATTAAACACACACACTCACACACACACACACACACACACACACACACACACACATTTACCTTTAAGGCTACAAACCATGTACTCAGATGGTATTAATCTGCTCTAACAAAGATACCACAGATACCACATCTAGCATGGCAGTTTAAATTGGGACTACTAAGGGATTGTGGTTTCAGAAGCTACCATTTGGCCTTTCTCACTATAATAGCTCTTAATCCACAGGCCAATAACGTAATATGAAAGTTGCTCCAAATGCCAAGTATGTTAGTCCCCTTTCTATATTCAGAGTCTTGAGAGCTGACCAATGAGTGTTTTTATGAATGCTGTAGAGTCACTGTTGGTTGGACTTTAGCCAGGCCTCCATGTTTTACATGATTTCATATGCCACCATTCTCAGAGAGGACAATGATCATGTTTTGAGTCTCTGGGTATTAAAGTCATTTCAAACTCTGTTTCCAGTAATTATTAAAATGTCTGCTATGCTTGTTTCCCCCACATACAGTACACTTGAGCAAAGGGCTTTAGCATCCATTGAGAAAAGATTAGGAAACCATCATGCATATACAGGAATACCTGTTTTATTGCACTTTGCAGATACTGTGTTTTTTATGAAATGAAGGTAAGACCCTCCACTAGTGAAAAGATTGCAACTCATTAAAGTCTCAGATGATAGTAAGTATTTTTTAGCAACAAAGTATATTTTAATTAATGTGTGAACTTTTCTATAGACAATGCTATTGCACACTTAATAGATTATAGGATAGTGTAAACATAATTTTATATGCACTGGGAAACCAAAAAAGTTGTGTGACTCACTTCATTGTGATACTCTGGAAAAGAACCTGCAACATCTCCAAGCTATGGCTGTACTTGTTCTGTGGTTACAGAGTCCTAGTCAGCATTTCATTTAACAATTTAAGATTGGGAACTGTCTTATTCCCAGAAACTCAGTAAGGGGTATTGAACTTTTACTGAAGTAACCACTCTTGGACTCCTACTCATCCATTTTCCTCCCTTTTAGTTATTTGTATAATGCAGTACCCTACTTTCCTGCCCACTTATTTTGGCTCTCAGGAATGCCACATTCTACTATTCATTTGGATGTGGGTCTAGCTCCCTTGGTTGCCACTCTTAACTTGATGTTATTATGACAACTATGACAACCTGGTGTCTGGCATTTTAGCATCATCATTTGATGTCTATTTCTTCAAGGTCTATTATATCCAAAGAAACCAAGCTGTGTGATAGTCTCTCCTGCTGTTAGTCCTGGACTTCTTAGTGAAATCAATGGCCCTTTCAGTAGTTCATTGTCAATGACCTTGGTAAATGATGTGGTGGTTCTTCCGGCCTTATATAATATGTCCACTTTACTATATCCAGTTTTCTAGGCCTTTTGATCCCTCCACTACCATCTACCATGAAAATTCAAATATTTTCACATTGCTCAACAGTGATTAAATTTTCACCAAACAGGTATGTGGCATCTTTTCCTGGGTTCTTACCAAGATAATATATGATGGATTTCCAGACATGTAATATGAAAAAGATAGGCATTTATGGCTAGATTTTCTTCCAGACAGGCTTTGTATACTGTACCTCAAAAATATCCCCAAATGAATAAATTCTCTCTCTTTTATAGTCTTACATTTCAGTCTTCTTAATTATTAAGCATTCTTTTAATCCAGTCATATTGGCATTCACCTATTTCCTGATGACATATGATTGTTAACTTTTGCAACTTCTTTGGAGCATTGACTCTTCCTCCCTCATCAGGCTTAGATTATACCACAACTGGCAGTAGTCAAGGAGCTAGGAAAAGATCCTAAGGGTGCTGATTCTATTATGTTGTGAGAGAAGGGCCTCTTCTTTGGAGTTCTGTACAAGTAACAGTTCTTACTAGAAAAGGGTGAACTATCTCTGTAACCTTAGAGTTAAAAGGGCTAGGGAGTCAAAATCCTGGATGTCATCCATCCAGATGTCCCAATTCCATATGACAGAATGCCTGGCTTTTTGAACCAGGATCCAAACTTCAGCATAATGGACCTCTGTCAGCTGTACATTCAATGACTCTTTGAAGTTCAGGGACTCTAAATATTAAATTCTATGTTTAATGTTTACATTTTCCTGCTCTTTCATAGCAGCACCAGAAAACTTTTTGTAAGCTACTCAAAGGCCCTTGACCTTTACACTTAGTTTTCAATGTTTTTATTAACAGTTCTGCTTTTCATGCACTGTAGGAGCCAAAGCAACTTCGTATCAGGCAGCCAATTTCACTGTTTTTGCAGTTCCCCTTTCCAATCTTTTCAAATTCCTGAATTATTGTACTGAGCAAGACAGTTTCTTTCACTAAAACATTTTCTCAAATCTTTGAAGGTGTAAAATTAATTACATGCTGGAAAGTCAATTTCCTGATTTTGAATTTGAGTTGTAAACTTTTCAACTATTGAAAAAGTTTGCCAACTTTTATATGTGGTCAAACGATTTCATGGACTCATCCTAGAAGAAGTGCTATATACCTCATTGCTGAATATCACTACAATCACCTTCGAAGTGCTCCCCTTGGGAAGTTATACACTGATGTCAGCACCTAGTCCACCGTTCAAAGCAATTTTGGAACTCTTTTTCTGGAACAGCCATCAGAACTGTCATCCTCCCCAAAATCTGACAAGTTCATGAACTTGCCACTGTGCACTTACATTAGGAGCACTGTACAAACAACTTGGGAAAGTATCATATCCTTGGCAAGGCCATTCCAGAAAAAGAGTTTCAAAACTGCTTTGAAGGGTGGATTAAGGGTGGCATTTGTGCATAGCTTCCCAAGGGGAGTACTTAGAAGGTAACCATAATGATATTTAGCTATGAGGTGTGAGGTGTGAAAATTAAGTTTGTGAACACATCCTAGAAAAAGTGTTACATACCTCATTGCTGCATGTAACTATGGTCACCTTCAAAGTACTCCACTCGCAAAGCTATACACAGTCACAAGTGCCTAGTCTACCCTCCAAAGCAGCTTCGGAACTCTTTTTCTGGGATGGCAATCAGAGCTGTTGTCGTATGATCTTTGATGTGCTTAGTGTCAAAAATGTCTTCCTTTCAATATTTCCTTCATTTTCAGGTAATGATATAAGTCATTGAGGGCCAGTCAGGTGAGTAGAGGGTGTTGCAATACAGTTATTTGTTTACTGGATAAAAATTCCCTCACAAACAGTGCCATGTGAGCTGGTGCATTGTTGTAATGCAAGAGCCATGAGTTGGCAAAAGTTTAGGTTGTTTTCATCTAACATTTTCACCCAGCCTTTTTAGCACTTCTAAGTGGAAAACTTGATTGACTGTTTGCCCAAATTCATATTGAACAATCCTTCTGATATCAAAAAAGCTTAGCAACATCATTTTGACTCTTGATTTGGACTGATAGAAAATTTTTAGGCATGGAGAATTGGATGACTTATTGTGCACTTTGATGCTTTGTTTCAGGGTTGTATCAGTACACCCATGTTTCATCACCAGTGATAACATGACCCAAAACATCCTCTTGCCCCTTTACAAGGTCTTAGGAAACTTTGACTCTCCTTTGCTTTTATTCTTCTGTAAGCTCCTTTGGGACCATTTTTGCACACACCTTTCCCATGCCAAGATTTTCTGTTAAGATTTTCCTAACTGTTTCTCTATCAATATTTACTTGTTCTGCTGTGCTTTTCACAGTCAGCCAATTTTGCACACAACTCAATGAACTTTTGCAAAGTTTTCTGTTGTTAGTTGTCCTTATTACAGGCCAGCCTGACCTGTCTTCACAGTGACACTTCCTTTCCCCTCAGAAAATTTTTAATCCATTTGTATACTGCCATTTTCTTCATGGTGTTATCCCCATAAATTTGGACAAGAAATTGACTGTTTATTTGTTGCTCTAATTCAAGCACCAACATTCTTGTGACAGCACACAAAACCACACAACAGTAATGAATTCCACTCAGCAACACGCCATCACATGTCAAGCTGAATGCAGCTGTAAGACACAGCTATATCAAGGTTATGAAACCTTCCCAAGGTGTTTGAGGTGTTGCCAACATAAATACATAATGGCAAATTTGCAAACTTAATTCTCAGACCTCTTATGTGCTTTTTGTTTCTAAAGATCACATTTTAAAACAAATTAAATTGCTATACATAAACCATAATTTAGCCTACAGTATATTTTACATATTGTATGTTTTTAACATACAGTATAGACTCTCTATTGACTGAAACTCAAGCAACCAGCACTCTTCAGCAACTGGAAAAAAATAGAAAAAATGCTACAACTATTATTTTCTGGCTTGGCTGCCAGTTAACTGATAGTCTACTGAAGTTGTGTATTAGAAATCTATTTAAGATTTTTATTGTCTTATATTTTGAATTCTAAATACTTTTGAATTCTGAACACATAAAACTGATTATTATATTATATTCTCTAACTTATTCATTTTGAACACTTTAAAACTTAATGTAAAATATATTTTTTTCTGTTTTTTAGTCACTGCAAGGAGAGGTACAAGTAACAATAGAAGATGCTATGGAATTCATTATTAATCCATCAGGACATGCTCAGAATTGTTATCAAAGAAAGTAGCTATATATTGCACAGATAATAGCTATAACAGAACAGATATTCATAATGATCCTCTATCCAGTATCTCAATGTCTGAAATCCTATCTTAATTGTTTTACATACAAATTTATGAATTATGATATTTTTGGAAAGATTATTTCAAGCTCATAAAATGGGCTATCTTTTCTCATTTTATATTAATTTAGGCAGTAAGTTTCTCTCTGCTCAATATCCCTTCCTTCTGGATAAGCACATATTTTCCTTCTTATCATAAGTAATTGAGGACATTTTAATTTTTCACTGTATTACTATTTTCCAAATATATTTCTTCAAAATATTGAAATGTGAGGATGTAGACAAATAGTAGTTATAGTCTCCATGCCCTTAATAATCTCATAGTATAAGGGAAGTAAGAAACACACAAACCAACAATTATAATTCTAGAACATAATATTTTTGAAGAGATAACATGAAGGCGAAGAGGAGGGTAAATTATAAGGTATTTTATTAGAGATTGATTGAAGGTACTTTTGTTAGGGCCTACATTGTAAAAAAAATGATTCAAGTAGAAGATTTATATTTTGGGATAAAATGAAACTTGCTTATTTAGATAAGGTTTGGGTGAATGAAGATGAGAGAATTAGGGACCTAGAATAATATGAGTTTGTGCTAACAAGTTAGACATTAAAATTTAAATATTCAGAGGTGGAGCAATTCCAAGAGACTGCAGAGTCGGGAAAATCACCCTGAGTGTAGAATGCTGAGTGAAGAAGAGTCATGGGAATGAGAATTTGAAGACAAGTTCTGTTTGTTGTTCTGTCTGCAAGTATGCAGGTGTGTGGAGTAGGAATGTGTCTTCTAAAATTAAAGACCAATTTAAGCTCATTCTGAATTCTGACTAAACCTTTTAATGAATAGTCTCCAGTTATAAACTGAAATGGAGACCATCTGAAGATTAATGAGCATTCCATTTCAACCACTGATACAAATGTTAAATGTTAAATCTGGGTTTGCCTTTGAGTGTTATTTAGTATTGCAACATCACCAGATGCTTCACAGTTAGAAGACTACACACATATTATTTTTTAAAATTACTTATTAAGAATTGACTATGCACTGAGCACTGTTTTAGGTAGTAATGTTTATATAGTAACATACAATGTAGTAAAGATTCAGAGGGCAAGAAGTGTACTACACATTAATCCTCCTATTCCCAATAATATATTCATTTTTGAGTCATGTGGAACATACTGTACATAATGCCAATGAATTTATTAATTTCCTCCTACTAATTAAACCTTAATTAAGAGATATGGTAGTCAATAAGACTATGTTTTTTATTATACATGATAATAAAAACATTAGTGCCTTAGAAATTAGAAAAAAGCAAAAATATGTTTTATTAAAAGTGAGAATATCAGTTATGATTTTTTGTAAAATAACTGAGACCGTTAACTTTTATCACATTGTCATTAAGAATTATTTCCTTTGTAGAATGATACTGCAATGCCTATCTAAAACTTATATCTATTTTACAGTATTATACCTCAAAATAACTGCTAAGTATTTTGCCATCACTATAATATAGTATGTCAATACAAATATTTTTTATCTTTTCTTCAAACAAGGGCTTTCTATTAATTTATCTGCCCTATAAAAATGAACTCTGATGCTTCCAATTAGCCATGGAAGCAAATATTTCACTGCTTCTAATTATTTAGTAACAAAGAGCCACCATTAATTATATGATATTGCTTTTCCAAATTTCTGTCCAATTCTTATGTCGTCGTCTTATCTCATACTCTTAACCCTCACATCTCATTACTGAAATATTAATAGTTTTCTATGTAACCTTTCATACACAGTTGCCATTCACCCTGTAAAATAAACCCCAGATTCCATAGATTTGAAAATGACAACTGAATCTTGCAGCCCTAAATTTTATCAGCTGAGTATTATTTTTTCTTAATGTCAGCTTTGCTTATCATTACCATAATCAGTTATTACAGAAACATTTTACCTGTCTTCCACAATAACCATCAACGCTTTCTAAGTAACATAACAGAGGTTTGAACACTGAAAAATGGTGTAATGAATCGTTAATAATGAAATGGAAAAAATACTAAGAAAAACATAAATTAGATATATTAATTCTTAAACATTAAGAATACTTGTCATTAGCTTAGAACACACTAGGTAATGATTCTTTGCCTAGGGTTCAGGCTGCCTCCACTTTCTAAAGCCTTCCCTTATCTATGGAATGTAGATGAGAGATACATATATCTGGATCCTTCAAATTGAGGCCTGAGAGATCAAGATCTAGAAAGAGTTAAGCTTGTCTCTTGCTGAGAATAATTTCCTGAAAACATGCATTGTCAATCTTACTGACTAATCAGAATCTGAACCACTTCTGTGTTTGAGCAACCCCTGCACATAGGAGTTGAGCCACCTTCCCCAATTGCATTGAAACTATGTTAAAATGTGAGCTAGGCTTTGCCAAACAAATGCAGCTACCTATGCACTGAATTGCAGGATTATGGTGTAAAAGAGACCTTGTGGTAGTGTAAAAAGCAATTGATTTTCTAGGAACAGTAGTGACACAAGAGCTTCCAGCAGCATCTTGCATCCTGGGCCTGGGTAATCTACAGTTTAGGGTACAACATTTGAAAGCTGATGTGGTGTTCTAGTTTGATTTAGAGTAGTGTTTATACATGCAGCAATAGCATCACCTGGAACATGTTAGAGATACAAATTCGCAGGCACCACCGCAGACCTACTAACTCAAAAGAAATTTCAGGATGGGATCCAGCTGTCTGTCATTTAGTAAGCTCTCCAGGTGATTCTAATGGTCACTAAAGTTTGAGGGTCCTTGATTTAAGACCTTATTTCAGCCTGTGTTTAATATTCAATTTAGCCCTTACATGACTTTTCGGTTTTTTTTTTTGTTTTGTTTTCTTTTGTTTTGTTTTTGGTGTTATGTCCTATGCCTCCGCATCATGTCAGCAATTTTATCTGCTTCTGGCACGATTAAATTAGTAGCCACAGACATTGCAATAAAAGCCACAGAAAGCACCTGAACTTCACCCAGAAGAACTTTCTCAGTTTTGCTTTTTAGCTATATGTAATGATCCTACAAATTATATCCTTTGGGTTCTCACCTCACTTTCTTTAAACCTTAGTTGCTTGTTTTTATCTAATGCTGCTGCTCAAATGTGGTGATTTCACACTCTGTATCTCGTGTATGACGAAGGTGCTGATGCTAGTAATTTATCTTCTGGTTTCTACACTATTAGTGCCCAGACACTATGCATCTGAAAGGGAAGTTGGAGCCATTTCTTTTATTTACATATTGTTTTCCCTCAGAGATTAGAAAATTTATTGTGGTCAGTGATGATGCTTTATACACCTCTAAAAGTGCTGTTGAGAAAAAATCCAGCCATAAATGCCTCTATTTTTCATATTACATTGCTGGATACTTTCTAGAAAACCCTCGTATTCTACATATTAACCAGGAAAATGAAGAGCTCATACAATGATGTATTTACTGTGTAGATAACTTTGGTTTTGCCTCTACTTTGAGTTGACAAACTGTTTGTTTATATTTTACTTAATTTTCTGGTAAAATATAAATCATAAAGGCAATTGGCTATAGAAAACTGAACTGTGTAATTGGCTTTTTATATTGACTATTTTTTGATCTCTCATTAAATCATTAACCAACTATCTATAAATCCCTATGCTGTTATATACTCTTCAATGCCACCTCTGTGACTTAGAGCCTATTGCAAAATTCATTGAAATTGTCTTACGATACTACGGTAAATGAGAAATGGCTGTAGATTGCATAGAGCTCCTCTACTTAAAAGGGGAGAATTTTCCTCATACTGTAAATCTTGGCAGCTCTTATATGCTGTTTTGAACAATAAATAGTAATGATAGTGACATTCTGTGAGTTCTGGAGCCTAGGTCTCATCAGGGTTTACAGCTTCTAAATTCACCCTTTGGAAAAGTTCTGACCATCACGTACAAAAAAATTCATTCTTACCTCCAGCAACGTGAGTGGTCCTGCAGAGAAGAATAAAGATTCCTAAACAGCCAGCTAGCCAGCAGCTCACAGAGCTGTGAGTGGACACACCTTGAACTTCCCAGGCCAGCTGAACTTTTAGCTGAAGGCAGGTACACTAGTAAGCCCAGGTGCAACGAACAGAAGAAACAAGCAGCTAAAAAATGGCACTGGGAGAAATAATAAATTAACTTTAATTCAAAATATTTGGAATAGTTGTTGATGCATCAATAGTAATCTAAAATTTAAAAATACTAAATAATATCCTGAATTGTTTTGTTATTAATGTTCTATAATTTAGGTTTATATGCCACTAATATGAGTCACATATTTTAAAAGGAGCCTTTTGAATTTGTTTCCATTAGAACATATTTTTAAACTAATTAAAGGATAAACACTGGGAAAATTGTTGTTAATGATCTAGGAAAATCTGATCTCACTGCCAACTATGTAGGTCCAAGGGAATTTTCTGTCATTCTAACTACTATTCTCCTCTTTGACAAGGCCATAGTTAATGGGCTCCTCACTTTGTATCTGAAATATCATGGCAATTTAAGATAAATCTCTGTTTCAGTATATGCAGCATTATAAAAAAATTTCAAATAAAAACTGACATAACAGTTATGTCTGGGATATACTGAGTGCTTAAATCATTTGTTATTTCCTCAATAGTATGGTTTGATGATTCTATTACAAATCTAAAATATAGATAAAAAAGTCATATTATTCAAATTATTGGTAATGGTTATATGAATCAATAACTTCTATTATTTTATTTGTAATCCAAATTTTGTGAGGTACTCAATACTTGCATGCAACAGCTTATAAAATAAGAATGGAACTAAAAATATCATAACTCAAGTATATTATTTAGGAACACACAGAAACATTTTCTCTATAATTCTATATTAAATCATTTAAAAATAATTTTCAAATATTGTTAATTTACGTAATTTTGCTTAAATTGTCCAGTATGATTTTTAAATTCTCATCATTTTCCATATAACTATTCTCAGCATCCAGGACACAGAAGTAAACAAATGGAAAAAATAAACCCCTCTCTACTCTTGGAGTTTACATTCTAGAGTGGGGAAGACTGACAATAAATAATATAAATAAGTACATTTTATGAAATATGTTTATGCAATCTTATACATGTGGGATCCAAAGACATGTGAGATGTTTGATGGTAACAAAGGTTGTGAAGCAAAGTAGAACATGAAATGGGCATAAACACTAGTGTCCAAAATATGAAAATGACATTTTCCAATCTAAGAAAATGGTGTCAACCCAGATGAAAAAGAGAATTCTTCCAAAGATTTGTATAGGGACTTTTAAGAAAGAGCACTGATGTAGAAAATATTAGAAATTATTTGTAATCAAGTTTATAATCAGAGAAAAGCAAATTTGTAATCAGAGAAAACCAGATTAAAACCTCAAGGTAATGCCACTGTTGAAAATACTAACTGGTAACAAGGATGTGGAGCATCACAAAATACCACGTCTTTAGAAAATTTTGACATTATTTCTTAAATTATAAGATTTCAATATCTTTTTGACACAACAATTCTATCACTATGTATAAATTCTAGATAAATTTTTAGGTGCACTAAAGAAACATATGCAGGACATCTATAACAGCATAGTTTGAGACAGACTAAAATGAAAACACCCCAAATGGTCACCTACAGTTGAATGGATTAAATAAACATACAGAATTCAGCACAAGTAATGCCAGACTCTGTATGTGAATATCTTGCCTGAGATGGACAGCAACTTGAACATTTTGTCTAAAATGTCATCTAAAGTGTGCTTGAGTGTGATAGTGTTATGTTACAGAATTACATGATTATGATTTTGTAATAATAGATTTGGTATAGATTACCAGCTCATAAAAAGAGGGACATTATTTGTGCCAGACCCTGTAGAGTATATTCTTACAATGGAAGATCATATCAGAAAAATGAGTAAGCTAAACATATATGTAATGATTTGGAAAAATTTTACAAATATAACCTTGAACATAAGAAATCAGATACAATAGAAGTATATACTGTGAGACCATTCCCATAAATTTAAAAAACAAGCAGTATGAAAATAATGTTGCAGAATTCATATGTAAAATCCAACCTAAAGAAATAAAACCAATATTTAATACTTATCACAGAACTCAAGATGGTTACCATATTTTGCCATGTATAACGTGCACTTCTTTGCCCAAATTTGTGAGGGAAAAATAAGGATGCATGTTATACATGGGTAGCAAGTGCTATCATATCTATATAAATTTGGGGGGACAGTTTCTCATTTATTTTTATTTTTCAATTACATTTGACACACAATATTATATTGGTTTCAGGTATACAGTATAGTGATGAGATATTTATATAACTTACAAAATCCTTATTCCAACACATCTGGTTCCCATCTAACACCATATACAGTTATTACAATGTTACTGACTATATGCCCTATGCTGTACTTTGCATCCCTGTGACTATTTTGTGACTATGAATTTGTACTTCTTGATTTTTTCCTCTTTTTCACCTACCCCTTCCACCCTCCTCTCATCATCCCAACAAATCTAGTACCTGCCTGACACCACCCATAGTTATTGCAACATTATTTACTATAAATGGTTATAATTCTTTTATTTATTTATGCTTATGAGTAAAAAGGGTAACTCTAAAAATCAATCACAACATCCGAATGCAAAATAATATTCTGGAATATGATAATCATTTTTTATTGTTACATTTATTGGGGTGACATTGGTTAGTAAAAATTATATAGGTTCCAGTTGTATGATTCTACAGGGCATCGTCTATGTGTTGTATTATGTGTTCATCACCCAGAGTCAGTTCTCCTTCCACCACCACATATCTGATTCCACCTCCCTCCTCTCTCTTCTATCCCCTTCCCCCTTACCCTCAGGTAACAACTAAACCATTGACTGTGTCCATGAGTTTTTGTTTCTTTGCTGCTTTCAGTTTTATATTCCATATATATATGATGTTAAAAAATAAATACTAAAATTCCTTTATAATACAAAACACAGTACCTAAATATAAACAAATAAAAATCTAAATTAAAAAATTAAAACAAAATAATTTTTCCCTGAAAGTTTCAACCAAAAATGTGAGTGCACATTATACATGGGAGCACATTATACATGGCAAAATGTGGTAATAACTCTGGGAAAAGCATAAAATTTATAGTACTGATAATGTTCTATAATCTTTCCATATACTATAATAAAATTATTCACTTCATTTACACTCAAGATATGTGTTCTATTCACTTTTCTATTTTATTTCTTTTAAATAAAAATTATATGAAAAGCTAATATTTTGGTGTAAGACCCTTCCAAATATTTTAGGCTTTTTTTTCAATTAGCAGGAAAAAAAACTGTATACAAATTCCACATTATTGAGAATACAAGTATCTCAGAAGTAATTATTTTCAATAAAAATTTTCATGGCTAATAATATAATAAAAGAAAGCATATAAGATATAAATTATAAAATGTATAAAATATAATGTGTTAACATCGAAAAAAAAAAAGCAACAAACTCTCCTTCCAGAAATGGCACCAGAAGAAGGTTGAAAAAAATTTACCATACAGGAAAGAAATATATAACTGGACAAAATTATTATAAATAATTTCAGGACACTGAAATTGATTAAAGATAAGTTTAATCACACAAATTCTAATGAATGCTATACACTATATTAATAAAATAAACATATCCAATAATCTTTTCAATAAATTCAGGAAAGTACCTGTCAAAAGTCAACATCCATTCCTGATTAAAGTGTGTAGCAATCTAGAAAACAAAAGTAGCATCCTTAATATGACAATAGGCATGTATGAAAGTGTACATGTAATATCTTAATGGTAAACACTGTGTGCTTTCAACCAAAGATGCATCCATCTTAACCACTTCCATCAATGCTGTACTGCAGGCCCTGCTTGTTCAATTAACAAAATAACAAAATTCAGAGTATTTTGGAAAGAAGTCAGTAAAGGTTTTTTTGTTAATTGAAAACACAGTAGTGTAGACAGAAAATACCAAGAAACAAACAGAAAATTCCTAGAGGTGAGGAGTAATTGCACCAAATTTTGTAGAATGCATAATTATATTATATATCACAATATAAGGACAGGCAGAAGTAATGCTTTTTTTAAGTAGTTAAAATATTGTTATGTTACAGAATTATATGCTTATGACTTTGTAATAAAATATTTGGTATAAATTATCCACTCATAAAAAAAGGACATTACTTCTGCTGGACCCTGTACATCAGCATTAAAGAATAAGATAACTGAAGTGTACAGAATTGTGAATTTAAAAATTACATGTACACATAGCGCTTTAAAATTTGTTTTAGAGTATTGTAGATCCCTTTTTATGTATGTGTATGTCCATGTACAAAGATGTTCTGTCTTTCTGATTGTCTTCACATAAAGTGAAATAAAATACATAAATCTTTCTGTTGACCTTTTTCTTTTATTTTACAGTGTCTTGGAAATCTTTCCATTTTAATATATTTCCTTTTGAACATCTGCATAGTTTTCCAAAGGATACACTTTTCTGTGATTTAACTCTTCTTTTATTGGTGGAGCTTTAGATTGTTTCTAGTCAGTTATAATTACAAGAAATACTGCTATGAATATACCTGTACATTACTTAGCACTTTTTTTTTTTGAGTAACTCATTGACTGGCAATGTAAAATTTGCTCTTACCTATTCAAAATAACAGTTATATTTAACACTATTTTTGTTTATACCTGTCCTAGACACAGCTACCTTTAAGTCTCTATAACAAATGTTCTTTGCCAATGTGAACAAAGCCCAAGTTTTTCCAGGATTTATTAATTTTCCAGACCAACTCTTCTGCCAGAATTAGTACAGATCAATATATAGGGACTTATTTCTCAAAAATCTGAACTTCACTTAAGTCATATTCTACATGAAGTACATAAATGTTGACCTAATGTCAGATGTATATCTCTATAAAACTTTGTGGTTTACAGTTTGAATGCTTCCTCCTCATTGCACACACATGAACACACACACACACACACATGAACACACACACACACACACACACACACACACCAACACAAAGTTTGAGTCTCTATTGATCTCTTCTTTTAGTTATATGATAGATAAAGGAGCTCTGTGAATCTTGCTGAGTAGCTGATGATGTTAAGGTGATGCATCACTCTTATATAAACACATTAAA
Source organism: Lyroderma lyra (assembly GCA_004026885.1). NCBI lineage: Eukaryota > Metazoa > Chordata > Mammalia > Chiroptera > Megadermatidae > Lyroderma > Lyroderma lyra. Next base: position 33,765 of record PVJL010004919.1, read on the forward strand.
ATAAAGTGCCACTGCTCAATACTAATGCAAACAGCACAGCATATTAAATTATGCACTAAACAGCTTTTCCCTCTTCTCTTACACCTATGTCTAGAAGATTATTGAAGCTGCATTTCAAAGAGTTACTCAAATTTTGCACAGCCTTCTAACACCATGTTATGGTTACCAAAGACAAGAAGCTACAATGGATTAATTCAGCAAGGGCTGAATATGCCTTTAATAGCCATGCAATAGGCTTATCTGTGCCGACAAAGTGACCCCCCATTCATGTCTGTTCAATTAGAGATAATAGTTGAAGGCATTAATCACACATATTTTCAACAAAACTTTTCTCAGCTAAAGACACTCTGCAAATAATGTGGTCCAATACACATCTACCCATTAGGGTTGCTATGACTATGGTGAGTCTGAGCTGAAAGACAGAATACAATCAGGCCTGAGACAATGAGTGGATTTTCATATTTAATGGCCTGGGTTTTCAGCTTGGCACAGCAAACTGAATAGCAGTGACCAAAATATGACCTTCCAGTTTTCTTTGATTTGTCCCTAGGAATGGATAAGATATTAGAATTCTGGGAGTAATGAGAAAACAAGCATTTCCTTTTGTATAAATAAAACATTAAGGAAGAGTTTACCCCAGGAAACTTTTGGTTTTTTGACTGATATGGAAGTATCCTCTTGTTATTACTATCCTTGATTTAAAGATTTTCCTAAAAATTCAATAAAAAAATAATACCAAGTAGGAGAATGGGACCCGGGAATTCACTCTACCACTAAATGTGCTTTGTCCTATGCCTTTATTTGTCAGCTTTTCAGTTTTCCCATATATAGAAACATTTGAACAAGGTGATCTAATCCAAATATAAAATTCAACTGTTTTTATTTCATAAACTGAATATGGTACAGAAATAGAAATGAATGACCTGAAGGGGTGTCTGTGATGCAGAAATGAGATAGTATACAGAAAGTAGGTAACCAAAGATCTGGTTCAATGCATGCAGGGTATGTTTATGTTGTTATTTCTTTCCTTTCTCATGTGTTTACAATGTATGATATTCCTTTATATCTGAGAATGCTGGTATACATCTTTCCTAGAAATTTACAGAAAACTTTTTGTCAAAAAAGTGTCAGAAATCAATTATTATTAATTATGAATTGAATTTCATATATTGCTATTCTAGTTGCATAATGCTGGTTATGGTACCATCATTTATTGAACAACAGAATTAGATGCTACTGAGTTCTATATAAAAAATTAGGAAACTTACTAACACAATAACATGGTCATTGTTTTTGAAGTAAAAACATTATATATATATATATATTTTTAATATACATATATATAATATATATGTTATATATATCCTACATATATAATTTAAGACTATACTAAAACTGTTAATCTATAAAAACAGTTTATTAATAGTACAGAGATTGCCCCCAAATTAGAAAGTATCATGTGTAATTAAATTAGTAGATGGTATATGTTAAGCAATCAAAGGAATTACATGAACTAAAGAATTTGTCTTACATCAGATCAATTCTTTTTATTCCACATGTTTAACTTAATCCAACCAATCCATTTAGCATCCCCTGATCACCCAGCTTGACATTATTTCCTTTCTTTACTCCTGCTTTCCTGGGACATCAATTATGGAATTGGTACCATTCAGCCTTCTGTTAATATAGTTTGTGGATATAGCTTTACCAGTACTTGAACATAGGTTGTACTTTTTCATCATTTCTGCATTACTATAATGTTTATCATGATTGATAAAAAATAGGGATTTTTATGTTTTTTGTTTGTTAGTTTGTTTGTTAATTGAATGGAAGATGAGGAAATACAACTATGTAAAGAAGGGTTTATGTGAGTTGAGAGTGAATTAATTGGTAAAGCCTTTAACTAAGTATACAGTGTTTGAAAACAAAAAACAAGCTGAAAAATAAGGTATTATGAGTATCTACTGGTAGAATAATTTTAGAGAGCTATGTACACTTATATTTTTATTTTTAAGAGAACTGAGCATCAATAAATGCCTCTGGGATATGGCAAGCTTTGGACCAACTGGATTTCTCAAGGGAAATAACAAAAAACCATTATTTTAAGGAACTAATATTGTATAGTGTGTGGAAGTACGAGAGTGTTCAAAGAAACTGCAGGTATATAATGTTTAAACTGTGTAATTTATCTATAAATTTTAAATAGGAAACATTTTTGTCTAGGAATTATGAATGTTCATGTTATAGTTCAGTCTGGCTTATTTGTAGAGTACCTTTTACTAGATGTATGTAAACTGATAAATTAAGAGAACTGACTCTGGACGATGAACACAAAATACAACCCATAGATGATGTACTGTAGTATTGTATACCTGGAATCTATGTAATTTTTACTAATCAATGTCACTCCAATAAATTTAACAATAAAAAAAGAAAAAAAAGAATGAATTTTGTAGTAGTGAAATGGCATTAGTGGAAATGTATAAAATCTAAAAAAAGTATTATAAATGCTGATAAAATATGAATGACTTCTAATAAATATTAATGTATTACTTTAAAAATGATATTTGCATAGATAGGTGACTAGGTACATAATTAGGTAGAGTAATGGATGGATGGATAGATGGTAGGTAGATAGAGAGATAGATAGATGATAGATCAATAGATAGATAGAGGATAGAAAATTGTTCTACCAAAATATTATTTCTCTGTGAACATTAATACTATAGAAATTAGTCAATGGTATATGTTAATTTAAAAAAAGCACCAGAACACAGTTACCTTTGCTAAACCACTTCTACAAACAAAAATTTAATAGCTAACCTAATTGCAGTTTTAGTCTGTCCCCGGAGTGAAATTTTAAGCCCATCAGTCTGTAATTTCTTGATCTCTACTAGTGAGGTCATCTGCATTATAAAACCCCTGCCATTCCACTGCTCACAAGATGACCTGGCCTAAAATTAATCCTTTCTTTTATTTTGCTAATAACTCCCCTGTTACACCCTTCTGCCTATAAAAGTCTTACATTTTGTACAATTCCTCAGAGTGCTCTTCATGTTTCTGCTAGGTTTATGAATCCCTTAATAAAGCCAATTAGTTTTTCAACTTTTCTGGGTTTAATTTAGTTTTTTACTATATAACACAAACTTGCAATGATTTTAAATTTATTTCTGAAATTTAAATATTTAAAGTGATATCTATTTGATCACTTTCTTGAACTTAGTTGGGCCTTTGAATTTTGGACTCGTCTACATTTGCATTTTTTTCCATACTACTATCAAAATTCTAAGAAAATATTCAATTCAGTTTGAAACATGTTTATGTATTTTTAAAATTTATAAATACATCAGTATGTAAAATATATAAATAAATATATTATATTTATATATTTTATAGTATATTAGAATTGATTCAGCCACTATAGGAAACAGTAAAATTCTCTCAAAAAAATTAAAAATACAACTGCCATATGATCCAAAAATAATCTTGGATATGTATCCAAAGGAAATACAAATAGGATATTGAAGACATAGCTGCACTTTTGTGTTTATTGCACAATTATTCACAATAGCGAAGATAAGTTGTAAACAACTTAAGTGTCTATCAATGCATAAATAGATAACAAAGATGTGGAATTCATACAATGGAATATTATTCAACCATGAGAATGTTAGGTAGGAAGTTAGTCATGAGTGACAGTAGGAGCAGCAGGTCATCATCCATGTCCACACTCTGGGGACTGCTCAGGCCCAGCCCCTGGAGAAGTTAGCTTGGTCCATTATTAGCTGCCTCTAAATTAAAAAAGATGATGTCATCAGAAAAAAGAATGCAGGAGAAGGAATTTGCCCTGACCCATTATCATCCTTAAATTGAAAATATAAGAAATGGGGAAATAGTCTCCCTTATGCAACCATAAGTCCCATTTCCCAAAATGATATTATTATGCAGCTTTGGTTCTTTTAGAAGGCTCTCAAAACAGACAGGTGGGCAGAAATTTCCACCCATAGACATAAAAACCCCTAAACAATGTTAAGGAGGGGCTGCTTCCCTCTTTTGGGTCAGCCTGTGTACTTTATTAGCAAATTCTTAACTATCTTACACTCTCATGAGCTCTGTCTCTTGACTGAATTCTTTCTTCAAGAAGACAAGAGCTGAGGAAAAAAAATCACCATTTTCCAGTAACAAGAAAAAAACTTTGCCATTTGTGATAACATGGATAGATCTTGAAAAATTATGCTAAGATGTCAGACAGAGAATGACAAATACTGTATGATATTATTACTATGTTGAATTTTGCCAAACGTAGGAAAAAAACAAAAAGAGTACAATGGTGGTTACCAGGGGCTGGGGAGGAGGTGGGAAAAATGAAAAAATGTTGGTCAAAGGGTACAAATTTGCAGTAAGAAGAATAAATTTGAAGATCTAATGCACAACATTGTAGTTACAGTTAAAAATATTGTAGTATATACATCAGAATTGCTAAGAGACTAAATCTTAAATGTTCTTACAAAAATGGTAATTAAGAAATATGACAAAGGTATTAGCTAACACTACAGTGGTGATTATACTGCAGTATATATCAGTGTATCAAGTCAATACCTACACTTTATGCTTATACAGTCTTACACAAGTAAATTATATCTCAATAAAAAACCCTAGAAAGGAGAGGGAGGGCAAGATGGTGACTGGAGAGGTGGTCCTCAAAGCCTCTCCCAGAAAACACAATTGAACGGCTGCTCAGGAGCCAAGAAAGAGGACCCTGAGTGACAAAATGGCAGCTGAGAAATCCACACATTGCAAGTAAACACCTGAAGGTTGGAGAGAAGGGGGCGAGTGGGGGAGAGGGGAGGGATCAGAGATGGATTGCAACAGGACTCAATCATTGCTGACTATCTGGGAGCAGCACAGTGCATGGGAGGGGGAGGCCAAGAGGCAACAAGAGTAAAAGCCAGCAAAGTGGCAGAACAGTAGGAGACTGTTGGGGAGCTGGGCTTTGGAGTGGCGTGTTGGGGATGGAGGTTGGGAGCCAGCCTCTGGAACTTTTGAGTGGTAGGAGGGCTGAGCGAGGACCCTGAACTGCAGAGATGATAGTTTGGCTCCTGGAGCCCTTGCAACCCACAGCACAGGTGCACATGGCTCCTACACAGGTCTGTGGTTCCTGTTCCTGGCACGCTGCAGAAGTAAGCCAGCTGCCTTCCTACCGCCAGGTCAGGCTCACAGCTTTAAACTTGTGGTGCGTGGGCCTGCTCATGCGCCCCTGGGTCCTACAAGCAGTGCGAGCCCGCAGACTCTGCCCAAGGGCTGGATGCTGAAGCAGGCCCGGGAAGAAAGGCGGATCTGATAGCATTCGCCCCAGCCAGCAGGAGCAACCTCAGACCGCATCACCCAGCTTCCCTCGCATAGGGCAGAAGGTGAAGCTGCCCCGGAGCACCTTTTGTTGTCCTCTCCCCTTTTCTACAGCCTCCCCAACCAACCAACTAACTTCAGGAAGTGGAGGGACCCCGGATAGATGCCCGCCACCTCCAAATGTAGCAGGAGACCAGAAATAGGATACAAACAACTCTCTTCTGTCCCAAAACTTGACCCCCAGTGCCACCTAGTGTCTGCCCTATAACAAGACACGACAAAAGTACTAATCTGGGCTCCTGGGCTCTGCTGAACATAATGTCCTCATGTCAAAGAGGAAGAACCCACTAGACAGGATGAATTCCTTAAAAACTAAAACTGCTCAGAAAGAACATGAAATTTATCCACAGTCAGCTTCTTAGACCTAGAAGTTTCTGAACTAAGTGAGAGAGAATTTAAAGTAGCCATTCTGAAGGCTCTGAGAGAAATGAAAACATACTGGCAGAACATCATAGCTGAGATGAACGACATAAAAAAGGAGATGAATGACATAAAAAAGGAACTCCATGAACAAAAGGAACAATTTAACAAAGAAATTCAAAACATAAGGAAGATTGAGATGGAAATGTGAGAGGTAAATAATACAATAAAAGAAGTGAGAAACAAAATAACTGCCATAGGAAACAGGACCAACCAGATGGAGGAAAGAATTAGTGATATCGAAGATCAGAACATGGAAACAGCTCAGAAAGAGGAAGAGAGGGAATATAGAACCAAAAGGATTGAAAGAACTCTGCAAGAACTATCTGACTCTATAAGACAAAACATCAGGATAATAGGATTAGAAGAAGGGGCAGAGCATTCTACAGAGAGCATACTCAAACAAATAGTAGGTGAGAACTTTACAAACATATGGAAAGATCTGGAACCCCAAGTTCAAGTACAAAACAGGTCCCCTAGATACCTGGATCCTAACAGATCTTCCCCAAGACACATGGCACTAAAGATGTCCAAAACTAAAGACAAAGAGACAATTCTCAAGTCAGCCAGGGAAAAAAAGAAGTATAACCTTTAGAGGAAAACCCATCAGGCTGGCATCAGATTTCTCAGCGGAAACTCTGCAAGCCAGGAGAAAGTGGAATCCAACATTCAAAAATTTAAACGAGAGAAACTTCCAGCCAAGAATAAATTATCCAGCAAAATTATCTTTCAGATATGAAGGTGGAATAAAAACCTTCTCAGACACACAGAAGCTGAGGGAATTTGCCAGCACGAGGCCAGTAAATTTCCCAAGAAATACTGAAGGAGGCTCTTCGACCTGAAACAAAACATTAGGAAAAATGGAACAAAGTTGGGGCAACAAGAAAGAAACAAAAATAAAACAAAACAAAGAAAGAAATAAGTAATGGCCACAGGAAATTCTCACATAGAGATCATCACTGTAAATGTTAATGGACTGAACTCACCAATAAAAATATACAGAGTAGCAGACTGGATTAAAAAACATAACCTGTCCACATGTGTCTCCAAGAGACACACCTCAGCCATAAGGACAAACAGACATAGAGTGAAAGGATGGGAAACAATACTCCAAGCAAATGGTAACCAGAGAAAAACAGGGGTTGCCATACTGATATCTGATGACATAAACTTCAGGTTAAAAAAGAGTAAAAGACAAAGATGGACATTACATAATGATAAAAGGCACAATACAACAACAAAAAGATTTGACACTAATTAATATATACGCTCCCAACCAGGATGTACCAAAATATACAAAGAAACTACTAACAGATTTGAAAGGAGAAACTGGCAAAAACACAGTCATAGTGGGAGACTTAAACACCCCACTAACAGCCATGGACAGATCATCCAAACAGAAAATAAATAAAGAAATATCAGTTCTAAAGGACACATTACAGTAATTGGACATAATTGACATTTACAGAACACTTCATCCAGCAAAAAGAGATTATACCTTCTTTTCTAGTGCACATGGAACATTCTCAAGGATAGACCACGTGCTGGGACACAAAAGTAGCCTCAGCAAATTCAAGAAGATCGAAATCATACTAAGTGTGTTCTCAGACCACAAAGTTTGAAATTGGAGATCAACTTTAAAAAGAAAACAGAAAAAAATACATATACATGGAGATTAAACAACATGTCATTAAAAAAGGACTGGATAAAAGAACAAATAAAAGATGAGATTAAAAAATATATAGGAACTAATGACAATGAAAATACAACATATCAGAATTATTGGGACACAGCAAAAGCAGTAATAGGAGGGAAATTTATGTCACTACAGGCCTATCTTAAGAAACAAGAAAAATCACAAGTAAACACGTTAGCATCCCATCCTAAAGAACTAGAAGAAGAAGAGCAGACAAAACCCAAGGTCAGTAGAAGGAAAGAAATAATAAAAATTAAAGCAGAGCTAAACCAATTGGCGAATAGAAGGACAATAGAAAAAATTATTATAACGAAGAGCTTGTTCTTTAAGAAAGTCAACAAAATTGATAAACCACTGGCTAGACTAATCAAAGGAAGAAAGGAAAGAACACAAATATCCAAAATTAGAGATGAAAGGGGAGAAATTACCACTGATACCACAGAAATACAAAGGATTATAAGAAAATATTATGAAGGACTTTATGTCAGTAAATTTAACAACCTAGAAGAAATAGACAAGTTTCTAGAAACTTATAGTCTACCTAGACTGAACCAAGAAGAACTGGACAATATAAATACACTAATCAATAGCAAAGAGATTGAAAGGACTATCCATAATCTTTTTAAATGCAAAAGCTTTGGACCAGATGGTTTCACCAATGAGTTCTACCAAACGTTCAAAGAAGAATTAACACCTATCCTCCTTAGACTCTTCCAAAAAATTGAAGAGGAAGCAATACTTCCTAACTCATTCTATGAGGCCAACATTACCCTAATACCAAAGCCTGGCAAAGAAAACACAAAAAATTAAACTGTAGACCAATATCTCTGATGAACACAGATGCAAAAATCCTAAACAAAATATTAGCAAATAGAAAACAACAATACATCAAAAAGATCATACATCATGATCAAGTGGGATTCATTCTGGGAGCACAAGGATGGTTCAACATATGAAAAGCAATCAATGTGATACACCATATAAACAAAATCAAAGATAAAGACCATATGGTCATATCAACTGATGAAGAGAAAGCTTTTGACAAGATACAGCATCCATTTATGATCAACACTAAATAAAACAGGTATAGGAGGAAAGTATCTCAACATAATAAAGGCTGTATATGACAAACCCTTGGGTAACATCATACTGAATGGGGAAAAGCTGAAGCCTATTCCCTTAAAATCAGGAACAAGACAGGGATACCCCCTGTCACCACTGCTATTTAATGTAGTACTGGGAGTTCTAGCCACAGCAATCAGGTAAGGGAAAGGAATAAAAGGTATCCAAATTGGGAAAGAAGAGGTCAAATTGTCACTATTTGCAGATGACATGATCCTTTATATAAAAAATTCCAAAGATTCCACCAGGAAACTATTAGAAACAATAAATGAATGTAGTAAAGTCACAGGATTCAAAATCAATGTACAAAAATCAACAGCATTCCTATATACAAACAATGAATTATCAGAAAAAGTAATGAGGGAGTCAATTCCTTTTGCTATCACAACAAGAATGAAATACCTGGGAATTAACTTCACAAAGAATGTGACAGACTTATACACGGAAAACTACAAGACACTTTTGAAAGAAATTGGAACAGACATTAAGAGATGGAAAAATATCCCCTGTTCATGGATAGAAGACTTAACATTGTTAAAATAGCCATTCTGCCCAAAGCAATATACAGATTTAGTGCAATCCCCGTCAAAATTCCGCAATCATACTTTTGTGAAATAGATAAAAGAGTTATCAGATTTATATGGAACCATGAAAGCCTTTGAATTGCCAAAGCAATACTACATAAAAAGAATAAGACTGGTTGCAATACACTCCCTGACTTCAATTTATATTACACAGCATTAATAGTCAAAACAGCTTGGAATTGGCAGAAAAACAGAAATACAGACAAATGGAACAGAACTGAAAACTCAGAAATAAATCCACAAATTTATGGACAAATAAGTTTCAATAAAGGAGCAAAAAACACAATGTGGGAAAGACAGCCTCTTGAGTAGGTGGTGCTGGGAAAACTGGAAAAACATATGCAAACGAATGAACCTGAGCTGTGAACTCTCTCCATTTAGAAAAATTAACTCAAAATGGATTAAAGACCTTTATATCAGACCTGCAGCAATACACTGTATAGAAGGAAACATTGGTACTAAACTTATAGACCTAGGACTCAAGGAGGACTTCATGATAAGGGTCTAATATCTAAAATATATAAAGAACTAATAAGACTTAACAACAAAGAAACAAACAACCCAATTAAAAAGTGGGCAGAAGAACTAAACAGACACTTCTCCCATGAGGAAATACAAATGGCCAGCAGACACATGAAAAAATGCTCATCCTCATTAGCTATCAGGGAAATGCCACTCAAAACCACAATGAGATACCACCTCACCCCTGTGAGAATGGCTATACTTATGTGATATAATTGTTCTCTGGAGACCCACACAGATGGGAATCACATCTGGAGTCCCACAATATTCACATCTGCCCCTTCTTGACAATGCCAATTTTATAACCCAGTTAAGGTGTTATCTCTATATTTGCTACTTTTCACTGGCAAATAAGAAATGTATAAGAATAAATTTGTGAACAATGCAAATATTCCATACCTCATCAAATTTCTTTTTATATTTATAAGCCATTGATTTGTGCCTAAGCCACTATTTATTATAGTGATTGTTTTCTATCATCAGAACTCTCTCTATAAATTAGCCTGTGAAATTTTACTGTGAGAAATTCTCCCTACTGCCCATTTGTTATTTTTGTTGCTGTTGTTTAATATTAGTATGGATTCAGGCTTCCACTTTTAGATTGGCCTTACTTCATTACTGTCTTTCATTATTTTAATATCACACTGTCTTAGTTTTGGCCATCTAAAGTTCCTTCAGGCTAAGTCCTATGCACTTGTAACTATTTCTATCATCTTTCAGAGCACTCCTCACTTTCTGACATAACAGTATGTTCTGGAATCTGTATCTACACTGTCTCTGGTCTAATATCAGCTATTTCAACAAAGAGCTCTTGTTCCTGTTAGTGGAAAATGATAAATTGTATTATTAGAAACTAAAATCTGAACAATAGTTGTGCTCATAGATACTAAGTTATTTTTGTTTTTGAGTCCATTTTATGAACAGAGCTGAGAAATGTGCACTTATACATATACATACTCATATATATATGTACACAGACACATATATATTATACATATTTTAGGAATAATAGAATAAAACTGATACTCCCAATTCCAACACACTTTCTCTGAAAATTTTTTTTGTCTTCTCCATTTGTATTTGTGTATCACATATTCCACAGTGTAAATTATGGCTCCCCAAAATATCATTGCATTTACTCATTTTCTCAGTATACAATGCAAATAAATTTGTTTCAGAATTCCTTCAACCATACCAGTACCACCTACAAACCTATGAAAAAGAGTTTAGGATTCTTTAGCATTATTCCCTCTGTGATCCATCCCACCCAGGCCTGAGAGCATGTAGTTAAATTCTACATTCCTGGATTTTTTTTTCTCTCAATGTACTTCTGGTATTTATTTGAAATTTGTTTTGGTTTCATATCTGCTTTAGGCTTTATTTTCCTTCTCCCATTATTGTCAATTATGTCTATATTAAATAATGAATTTGACTTATAAAAATGAAAACCTATACAAAACAGATACTTAGAAAAGTATTGCCCTCATATATTTCTTCTACTCCTTTACCCACTACCCATTGCATGTAAGCAACTTCCTCCTGTGTTCCTTTTTATAAAACTAAATAAATACGTACATTTTCTTCTTTCTCTCTTACATAAAAGGTGACATTCTCTATATGCATTTTGTCCTTATACCTTTTTTCATTAAAAATATCTCATGAAATCAAACCATAGCGGTTTATAGACACCGTTCTCATTCTTTTAATAGCTTCATAATAATGCATTTTATGTATATATCATAAGTTAAATAAATATATTAATTGCTTATGGAAATTTTGGTAGTCTTTAATGTTTTTAATTATAAAAAATACTCATCTACATACAAAGAATAATCAAGTGCATATGTATTTTTTTGTGTGTGTATTAGAAGTGTGTCTTCAGAGTAAATACCTAAAAGTGGTATTGTTGGTTCAAATGTTATAGCCTATGTTATCTTATTATATATTGCCAAATTTCCCTCCATAGAAATTGTGCTGTTTTGCATTTGTAGCAACAATGTATTCGAGAGTATTGCAAGAGCTGCAACCTAAACTCCAAATATAGTTTCTGATTCAATTAATATAATCAGCTACAACTATATTACTTTCATTTATACAGGAAAATTAAAATGTTTAACTGGAGATAAAATTTCTTAAAAGCAAAACATAGCTTTTAAAGGTTTTTGGAAACAAAGAATAAAAAGTAGGGCTTCCTAACCCCAAGAGAGGAACTGCAGTGACTATATCAAGTACTCTACTGGAAATAAAGAATGAACAAAGGTAAAAAAAAAAAAAAGGTAGACAAAGTTCTACTAGATCTGTTATTTAGCTTCTATGAGCACAGATCTTTACTAAGTTAATTAGCATGATTACTTGCCCTACTCTCTGGAAGAAGATATTAAAAAGACTCTCTACATTTTTAATACACAGTGTCTCTGGAAGTCATTAAAACTAGTATATGCATAATAAAAACTAGAGCCATTACAACAAATAATAAAAAATTTTTAAATGTGTAATGGAAACAGGTAAGAATATGGTACAGATACTTGTGTAAATGAATGGAGAATGAGATGAAAAAGTAAAATAAAAGATGGAATGTTGCTTTCTGACCCCTGGGGAATGAGACATAAACACACAAAAGACACAGACACACAAGATCAGGTGAACCGAGAGCGCACACTCTCCTCCTTTATTTTTCTTATATAGTTTCTATCTTTTCCATTCCCCTTCTTGGAAACTTTTTCCAGCCAACCTTCTCATTCTTGTCCGGCCATGATCTCCTCCTACTTGGGTCAACTCGGTGTTTGCACACAAGTTGCTGACGTCTTGTTTGCAAGATAGTCAGACCATCCTGCTTTGTTTGCAAGAACTGGATGTCCTTTCAGAGTAGTCATTCCAGAACATCCCCTGCAAAGGTAAATTTCACTAGATTGAGATTCATAAAAATGATATTCTAAAATTGAAAAATAAAATATTTAGTATTAACAATTATTAAATTGTTTTAATAAGATATTAGCCACAACTGAATTAAGAATTAGTAAACTAGAAGATAGGCCCATAGATTGTCTCTATAAAATACAAGTTCAACAGAAGTAATGCCTAGACATGAATTATAATTTTATTACAAAATCATTACCATAGATGCTTATGGTTACACAAATAATGTTCCTATTTATGAGCTAGTAATCTATACCAAATTTTTATTACAAAATCATAAGCATGTATGGGTATGATTTTGTAGTAAAATCATAACTCAAGTCCAGGTGTTACTTCTGCCTGACCCTGTATATCCATATTAAAACACAAGGGGAATAAAGGAAACTTTATAAATCAACATTAAATATACATGTAACAACATAGAAAAGACTAAAATATTTGCAATGTCAGGAGTTCAACAAAATAGGATCAGAAATAATATGGAATGAAAAATGGCTGAAAAGTTTCAAAAACTGATGAAAGGCCTAAAGTCACATATTTAAGAATTTCCACAAACCCCAAGCAAAATAAATACTAAGAGAATTATACCTAGAGACACACAGCAGTAAGGCTACTGAAAATCAAAGACAAATTGTAAATCTTAAAAACAGCCAGAGAAAAATATACATTATCTTCAAAGGAGTAATGTTTGAAGACAGCCAAAATCCTCTCAAGAAAAATTATGGAAATTTGAACAAAAAGAAATGGCATTTTCTAAGTGCTAAAAGGAAACATATATCTATATAGAATGCTATACTCAAGAAATATTTTTCAAAATGAAGAAAATAAAATGGTTCAGACAAATATCTGATATAATTTGTTGTAAGACTGCCTGGACTAAGAGAATTATAAAGTGATTTGTTAAGGCGGAGGGAAAATAGCATGGTAACACAGATGTCCTGAAAGGAAGAAGAGCACAAAACAAGAAAGAGGAGAAGAGAGGAGAAGAAAGGGGACCAGAAGGGACGGGAAGGGAAGGGAAGGGAATAAAGAAAAAGGAAGAGGGAAAAGGGAAAAAGGAAAAGAAAGAGAAAAACAAAAAGGAAAAGGAAAGGAAAGAAAAGGAATGGTAAAGAGTAGCTATAATATAAATTAATAGTGATAAAGTAAACAAAGGTACAAAATAACAGCAGCTTTTTTGTGGTCTTTAAACATTTCAGAACAATTATTCAAAATACAAGACAAAGTAAATAGTTAAATGTTCTAAGTTTCTGGCAACATTAATAAAACTTTAATATTTTGTGTTACATTACAACAGGTAAAATTTAAATATTTTAATCTCCAGAGTTATAGTAAAGTAATACACATGTATTATAGTAAATTAGAGAAAAAGTAATTTTATAAATTGCAAATTTTAACAAAAATCTGGAGGTGAGGCAAGAAAAATATAAAATAGGTTCACAGATATAATATGAGGGCTATAAAATAAACTACATACATTTATGTTTTTCATAAAAAATACTAAATAGTAAGAAAAGAAATATATGTTAGAAAATGATTATAAAATGCTAGAGTATAATTACATTTTAAAAGAAAATCTTTAGTAATAACATTAAGTAACTCACAAGAATGCTTTATCTCTCTTTTTCCAAGTTGAATAAATCTAGGCAGAAGACATTATGAATCTGCATAAATCATGAGGGGTTTAGAAAACAAAACTATCCTCCTAAATTACTAGCTAGATCATGTATAAGTTTATATTATTTGTATTTATTTTTCCAAATTTAATAACATAGTTAAATAAATCATGAATTTATTCAAATTTAAATTATTTTTTAAAACAATTATGAAAAATTCATATACTATCCAAATTCTTTATCATTAAGGAGGTAATATCATGAACATTTATTTTCTAAGTTTGCCTTAGAATCCCATCTCTGAATAATTTGATAACTAAAGCAATGCTCCTGAAAATGTTTCTGAATATTATCTATATACTAAGATTACACTAGATTAGGGCTTCTCAGCCAGGGCACTATTGATATTTTAAGCTGAATACGTGTTTATTGTGGGGGCCTCTCCTGTGCATTATAGGAAGGTCAGCCGAATCACCTGCAGTTGAGAACCACTGCACCATATAATCTATGATAATTTACAGTTCTGAGGATTACTGTGACTTTCTTTCCAGGGCTGGCTGGCTTAATCATTATGTGCTAACTTTTTTTCATTAAAATAATATATATTATAAAATATTCCTGCAAAATGTACTTATAAATAATACTTGTTTTGAAAATGTGTTGTTATAATGTAGAAATAATAAGAGAATATCAAATTCTTAATCTACATGTAGAAAACATTCTGCAGACAAGAAAGGAAGTCTTAAAAGATATTTCTACAGAACTTATTGGGATTTTACATTTTCTATTTTTGTGCAAAGATCAATTATGACAGGTGCATGTAAAAGTTGACCTTCATTTGGGAGAAATATGTCACAGGCTGTCATTAATTACATGAGAAATTATAAACATTCTGTAATAAACAAGAACATTATCAACATTTACAGTGACTACACATCTGCCTGTGAGATTTCAGTCATACCTAATTTTACTCTGTTGCATGAGTTGGAAGCACCTTACTCTTTTCCCTAAAATGAGAACAAAGGATTTAGTTGATACAAATAAGTTTGTTGAATCATACCACCTTCTTAATCTTTTATGGATAATTTTATGATATCTAGTTCAGTATTATGCATATTTTGTATACATTTTACATATATTAATTTTAAAATGCACATTGACTGAATATTAGAGGGCAGGTGTTGTGATAGCTTTATATAAACTTCAAATAAAATGCAAATGTCTGACAAAATGAAAGACCTAAATGGTCATATCTGATAAAATATTTAAAAAAGGTATGAACAATATGTATTCCAGGACTCATTATATTTTGTTTTAATTTATTATTAAAAAATGAATAGTAATAATTATTACAAATGTAAATAGTATTTAATGGTGAATAAATTATATTAGTCTCTTCCAACTGGACATATGTATACCAGGAAATGCATAAAAGATATTTCTAAGGAACAGTCTGGAAAGAATAGATTTAAATAATAGGCAGATTTTCAATGAAGACTAGCCTGTGATCAAAAGTTACACTTTTATAATTGTCATCCTACCATTTACTCATCCCATTTATGAGTAAGAGAAACAGGTTAGTCAGAGGGAGAATTTGAACTCCAATGCAAGTGCAACAGCGGCTTTAGCACATAACATTTCAGTCACGTAAGTTTTGACAATTAAGTTCACGAACTTGCTACTGTGCACTTATGTTGGCAGCCCTTTACAAACAGCTTGCTTATGTTGCCATGTGATGGTGTCTTGCTGAGTGGTGTTCATTAATGTTGTGTGTTTTTGTGTGCTGGTCATGAGAATATCAAGTTTGAATTAGAGTGAAAAACAAACTTTAAATTTCTTGTTAAGCTAGGCAAGAGTGGAAGTGAAATCAGGGACACGTTAGTCCAAGTTTATGGGGATAATGACATGAAGAAAACAGCAGTGTACAAGTGGATTAAACATTTTTCTGAGAGGAGAGAAAGCATCACTGATGAAGAGAAGTCAGGGCAGCCAGTAACAGGCAGAACTGATGAAAACATTGCAAAAATTTGTCAAATTCTGTGTCAAAGTCAATGGCTGACTGTGAGAAGCATAGCAGACCAAGTAAACTTCAACAGAGAAACAGGAAAATATTAATTGAAAATCTTGACATGAGAAAGGTGTGTACAAAAATAGTCCTGAAGGAGATCACCAATGAACAAAAACGAAGTAGAATCGAAGACCTTTTGGACAGGCAAGACAATATTTTGTGTCTTGTTATTACTGGTAATGAAACACGGATGTACCAAAAATGACCCTGAAATGGAGTATCTAAGTGCACAATGGAAGTCAACCAATTCTTTTTGACCAAATATGTTCTGTTAGTCTAAATCAAGAGTCAAAATGATGTTGTTAACTTTTTTTGATATCAGAGTGACTGTTCATTATGAATTTGTACCAAGTGGACAAACAGTAAATCAAGTTTACTATTTGGAAGTGCTGAAAAGGCTGCATGAAAATTTTAGATAAAAATGACCTGAACTTTTCACCAACAACTTATGGCTCTTGAATCAGGACAATGCACCAGCTCACATGACACTGTCAGTCAGGGAGCCAGTACATAAATAACTGTATTAGAATACCCTCCTACTCACCTCATCTAGCTCCCAATGACTTTTTTCTTTATCTGAAGATAAAGTAAATATTAAAAGGAAGATATTTTGATGGCATTCAGGACATCAAGGGTCATAGGACAACAGCTCTGATGGCCATTTCAGAAAGAGTTCCAAAATTGCTTTGAAGGATGGACTAGGTGCTGGAATTGGTGCATAGCTTCCCAAGGGGAGTACTTTGAAGGTGATCATAGTGATATTTAGCAATGAGGTATGTTTTCTAGGATGAGTTTGGGAACTTAATGGTCAGACCTTGCATCCTAAATGGAGGCAAGAAAGATGTGCTTTTATAACTGTGCATGAACCTATTATTTGGAAATAAGCTACCCCTGAGGGAGGCTGTAACTGTGGGAAAGCTATTACTTTTGACCACGGAAATTCTTTGAGACTCAGTTATGATTTGTCTGCAACTGTCAATCTTTCCCGGTGGAGTATGTAGTGCTTTGTCTTGAAGGTGGATCTGGGACAAAGCTTCAAAATCCAATACAGTCTACCTTTTGAACAGTTAGGATCTGTTTGCTTTGTAAACTACTTACTCTATCTGGGAATATATTCTCCAAGATTCTGTCTGGTTTCTTTTCTGCATAATTTATAAGAAGAAAGTTAGTGGAACAAAACTGTTACTATGACCAAAGCTAATCACATAGCTGCAACTGTTTATTTATTATTTGGCTTATATTTTCATCACTTTTAGCTAAAAATCTGTTTTTCTAGGTGGCTTCCCTATTTGGGTGACCCAGATTTGCATATCTGAGAGGTCTGAGACTTTTGATCTCTATACCTTTTGATAATTGGTGTTACACTTGCTCCTTTTCCATTAAAATTGAGCAGGAAAGATCAAATAGATGCCCCGGGAAATTAATAAGGTGATAAGCATTTTCTTCTCAGCCCCCATTATATCAGAGTAACTCTACATACTCCTTATCTTCAAGATAAATTACCTTGCCAACATAGTTTTTTTTTTAATTGACTGGAGAGTTTTTGGTAAAAGATCCCAAAGTGTCCATGGGGTGACACCAGATTATGTTTAATCAGACTTTCCTTACATTCAACCTCTGAAAACTGCAACATCTAGAACTGCAGCATTTAGAGTTTTAGGATCAGGAAGCACAAATCATCCAGATAAGTCACTGGGGGTGAGGCAATTCCTATGGATACTACTTAGTTCTAGTGCCTAGACATATGCATTCTACCTTTTGGGGATATAGCACCAATAAAAGATTTTACCTCTTGCATAACTTCATGTGCATGCCACTTTACCAGTTGTCTCTATGTCCCAGATTTTTAATCTTTTTTTCTACCAGGCTCTGAGCAATCAGCAAAACCATTCATTATTTTGTGTGAAATAGCCTCCAAATTATTACATCCCCCACCTCTTACAGCCTGAGATAATATAATCACCAGTATAATCCTTTCCACTGTAATTCTATCCTAGGTTATCACTGTTGAACACTTTAGTAATTGTGGTCCCACTTAAAGAGCAAAATGAAAAATAAAATAAAAGACGAAAAATGATTATGATACTCTATCTTTCCCATCAGTAATGGGTCTTCATTTCTAGTTTATTTGCAGGTAATCCAACTCCAAATTTTCATTTTAGATTCTGTTTCTTAGAAACAAGATTTCTCCCAACCCCAAAATCTGGGTAACTGTAAGATTTGGATGCACAAGGTCTATTTAGTAATGTTCTCAGGAACGATGCCAATAAGATAGTAGTATAACAGGATTGGAAAGAAAGAGAAGTTGAAATGTGATGCAATTGCACCAGAGGCCTCAGTAAATCCCATGAGGGACCCTTCAGGGCTGTCCCTAATTTGGGTATGAACTAGTTATTACGTGCTAGCTATCCAGTTACTTTGGAAAACTAATGACCACAAGGTAACATATATTACCATATGTATTAGTTTCCTATGACTACTGTAACAAATTGCTTAGCAACAAAATTTAATTTTTATTTTTATCTTCTTGGATCTAATTTATCCCAATCTTAATTTAGTAATTTTGCTTCCTGATCCTACTGTAGCCTGAGAGGCATTCCTTGGCTTGCATTCTATAGTGCTTCCTCATCCTTAAGGAAAATAATAGATTTGGTTTATACTACCTACATCTCTGTTTAAAGCTCTGAGCAGCCATAAATTAAAAGTTTTACAGCAATCACAAAAGTTGCCACATTTAATAGGTTTAATTCAATTTTAATTGAACATGTAAGGGGGAATCTGATATCATCCCCAGTGTGGAAAATTAATTTGAGAATTAAAAAAATTCTAAATCAACTCATTTGACACTTTTTTCCAATGAAAACAAATAAGAACAAATGACAAATTTACATATACTCACTAATGTTATATCACAGTCTTCAAATAAGTTCTCAAATTGTGATTTCTAGTGCAGTATAATGAAATTGAAGTGGTGATTCATAGAATTCCTATAATCTCATGGTAACTGTACTAAAGATAATTATAACTTCTTGCTTACTTTGCTAAACATATGTTAAAAGGTAAAAATAAAAGCATTAAAAATATGATATTCATTAACATTTCACAAAAAAGCCCTAGGAAGCACAAACCACTGAGCTAGTTGTAGTGAATAAACATTAGCAAAATGGAAGTCTATTCCTTTGAAAGATATCCTGCTAACATAGGTTAGGATTTGGTTGAGGACGGTAATGGCTGAGGCCAAAGTGTACTCAGTGTTTAGTCAGGGCATTTAGCATAATTTTAACTCCACTGATGGCTTAAATCATATCAAAGGTGACCAGGAAGGAAATAAAAATTTGGAGAACTTGAGAATTAATTTATAAACATTTTTGAAAGACTTAAGCAAAAATGCATATTAACATCAGTATTCAGAGATTAAAATAGAAACCAAAATTACATGGTAAGTTGAAAAGCATTAGAAAATTCAATAGATGCTTTTGAAGATTATATGTCAGAGAATTCATAAGATTAGAATATAAAATTCATAATATAATTAGCCTATATGAAGAAAATAAATGTTGACTTCTACTTTTTTAAAGTTTTAAAATATTAGTGATATTTAAGAGATATGTTTGCACTTTGTCGTAATTTTTCTATACATAAACATTTCCTGTTAGAAAGATGCCATTTAATAGCATATTACTATGCCATTCATGACCCTTAGATTAGATAAATAGCAAGTATTGCATTTGTGGAAATAATTAGGTATAATCTCAGCAATAAAATATGTAACTACATAGATTGGTGCTTGTTTGAAGGTCTAGAGAGTAGTAGTATTTACTTTAAAATTTAAGTTGTATTTTGTACCTAAAATAAAAACTTTAAATAAAATGTTTTTTATTTAATGGGGAAAAATACTTTTAGTTACACAGATATAAGACTAGTTCATTCTTGTTTTTCTGAGATAAAGGCATAGCTATAGTTTTTGGCTTGGGATGAACCCACACATAGTATTCAAAATGCTTTGAAATTATAAAGGTAATAGTAAGGCTGAATCAGAGCTAATATCAGCCACAGCAGTGGAGATTGGTGCAAGAGAACCTCTGTTGTGTCAAGAGCTAACATGTGTTTGATAGTGGCAAGGTCTAGAAATGTCCAAGAGACCAAGAGTGCAATAGTGAGAGCACTGAACAATGCAAAAATATTTTAACATCTAGTACAGATATACCATTTCATCCTGGCTGAACGTGAACTCTGGCCTAGCTCTTTGCTCTGTAAGTCGATGAAGGGTCAATTTATTCCCACCTACCCATCACCTCTCATCAGTTAGTATTAATTATAGATGATGTCTTAGAATGTAGGTCAATGTGCATGAGAAACAGAGACAGCACTTGAAAAGAAAATGACTGAGGCACTACTCCCTGACTTTTGAGATTTGAGATTATGTTTCCTAAACTGAGGTGGACCTGATGGATGGCAAATGGAAGGCTTCACTGAAAAGAAATGTACCAAAAATGAAAAAAAAGTAAAGTTTGGATGGATAACTTGTATCAGACTTTAGTCAACACTTTGTTTTGAGCATAGCTATGCATGTAATTCTCCAACACCAGGCACTTGGACATCATTGAAGAAATAGATGTGTGTTTAAGAACTGAAAAAAAAAAAGACTAGAGCTTTGGCTTGGGGAACTCAGATATTTATTATTTTTGTATGGCAGGTGTTGATGATAACATGCAAAGAATATTTCATCTTCTTGTACCACAACACATATAAAGATTGCAGTTACTACTGCAGAATTTGTGGCTGTAACAAAACAGTCATTGCAAACCATGATGCTCTCTGTGGTCCATAAGCACTGGGTGTCGATTATTGGAAAGCCTGTTTTACATGATGATATTATTCGCCAATGTCAATGGAGGTTTTGGTGGCAAATGTAGCCCACTACCTGATTTAACAGACTTCCAAGTTTTAAGTTTTAATATAAGGGTAACAAGTTTCTAAGTCTTAATATAAGGATAACAATTTGGATTGAGTGAATGATACTAAATCATTGAATTTAATATTTCAAAGAAATGATGTGACCCTGTGTTTTTTCTCCTTCGCTCATGAAATAGGATATATAACATCAATTTAGATAATCAGGAGAGAAATTGTGTTCTAATTTACAGTCAGAATCTGATGATGACTTTTCGGCAGAATCTGTTTTTGGCTTGATATCCATCTGTCTCATTCTTTGGTTTAATATAACCCTGATTAAAGTAGCTAGCACCCAAACAGTGGATTGTAATTGAATTAAGTCAATCATGGTTTGACTTTGATCTATTTTTTCCCACAACTTTTGAAGCTAGAATTGGTTATGTGACCTAATTCTAGCCTAAACTTTGTTAGATTTAAGAAGAAGTCAGAATGAAGAAGGGTCCTCTGAAAACTTTTGTCCTGCTGATTTATAGGGGAGCTCTACCTAGAACATGATATCTTTGTGCTTTATCCTGCCTTTAATATGAGTATAAATGTAACTTCTAGTGAGTATCCTGTAACCATGAGGCTATAGCTTATAAAGATAGGGTATGAGAATTGCAGACATGCTGACTCTGATAGCAATAGACCTCTAAATCTATGCCAGTAATGGTTTGCTTCAGACCTCTTGGGCTTTTGTTAGCTGTAACCCAGTACAATGTTAGAGCATACAATATTGTATCTAAAAATACCTTGAAAATAAAAAAAACTCAAAGAATAAATTGACTTATTAAAATAATATATCCTTTTAATTAAAGAATGTTTACTTGAAAACCTATTTGTCAATGATCCTATTTGTTCCTAGAATTCTTAGCACTCTTCAGTTGATATAGTGATAAAAAATAAGGAGAAAAGATATTTATCAGCAAATAAACCAAAGCCATTTTTTCCTTTCTGTTATTTTGATAATTAATAGATATTTCATTATGTATTTAACCTAAATTGTCTTTTCATGTGTGTTTAGCATCAAGGTCTAATTTTCTCTTCATTTATTTGAAATTTTTTGTCATGCAATTTTTAAAAGAAAATGCTTACTGAATAAAAAATGTGTCAAATTAGTCATTGGCCTATAGAATAAGTTAGCTTTTTAAACTCTTATTTGTTATACAAAATGTCTTATTAATATAGTATATAAAATATATATTTGTGTTTGTATATCTTTATATTTTAGTAATACCCTTGACTACTCAGTCATTACAATTAAATGATTACTTAAATATTCACAAAGTGTCATATAAATTAGCTCATACATTCGATAATGATATTATTGTAGATATTGATGAAGCATGTGAGTAAAGACAATTTTCAGCTAATAATCAATATTTTTTAAATTCCTGTTTTTTAATGATTTTGCCCTTATGTTTAATAATTCAATAATGTTTATTGCTTTGTGAAGCTTGTCAGATACAACCTAGAGCAAAGTTGCTTAAATATATAAATGGATTTTTAAAATACCTTGCGGAAACATAATCTTCGGAGGCTAGCATTTTAATTTTAAGAGTTAGGTTCTTGATAAAATAAAAATAGTGTTTTAAAATCTAAATATCTTGGTTTGCAGTAGTAGCAGCATATATTCTAGAAAATTTAGAGCACAGTTAATACAGACTGAGTATGTGTTTATGACTGCAAAAGAGGTTTTTTGTTTGTTTGTTACTTTCGCATAGGTAAGAAATGCCAAACATTTCTGAATGTGGAGTTAGGATTTAAACAAAGAAAAGGGAAAAAAGAAAGTGTATTCATTGATAAGGACTTCTAGTATCTTTATCCCCTGTGGTCTTATCTACAAAGTGAATCAAGAAGCCATATAAAGATAACTGCAAGTTAACACCAAGTATAGGACAAAATTACCTCAGTGCCCAGGTTGTATAGGAAGGAGAGAGAGCAAAACATGTAGCAGTTTCAAATTCTTTATGATAAAACAGGGATAGAGTATGAGCAAGATGACTATACATATACAATCGAGGGCAATTAAAAAAGACTCACTATCTGATAATTGTGGAGAAAATTTTGAAACCTTTAGAAAGAATAATTGGGATGCTACATGCCTGTTAATGAATTAAACAAGGAGGTCCTCAGACTGCGGTGACTCTAATGCCTTGGCAACCTACATAAGCAAACCAAAATCTAAGTCTGTAAATGCCTTAAGGTTATGAAATCAAGACCTAAGGACAACCAGTCACATCCTGCCAACTAGACTTTAACCTATAAGCAATCAAATAATTTCTTTTCTTTGATTCCAGACATTCTCTATATAAGTCCTATCTCTAGCTTCTGTCAGCTAAGTGCTCCTAAAAACTTGCAATTCAGCACACACATTAGAATCAATTTTTGCTTAAATAAACACTTAAATTGTTTAAAATATGCCTCAATTCATCTTTTAACATATCAAGAAAAAGAATTTCTGATAAGGAGTACTAGAGCTCATAGTGGAAATCTGGGTATCAACTATGGATTCAGGCAAAGTAAGAGTCAGACAAACAAACACCAAGTAGGAGAGACTTCACTTCACAGTGCTGGCCGCCAGGCCAATGTAGTGTTAAATATTCTAGAAACTTTCCTCAGATGTCAGATTTACAATTAAGCTCTTCGTGGGCTTAGTTT
Source organism: Lyroderma lyra (assembly GCA_004026885.1). NCBI lineage: Eukaryota > Metazoa > Chordata > Mammalia > Chiroptera > Megadermatidae > Lyroderma > Lyroderma lyra. Next base: position 57,711 of record PVJL010004919.1, read on the forward strand.
TCCATCATGGAAAAAGGGATGGTATAAGATTATAAAACTTGGACTTCAATAGTAACCAAGACACACTGTGATTTAAACTGGAAGTGATGAAGGGTCTTGAATTGGCAAGAGTAAGTTTAATGACTTCATGAAGAATTGAAATCTTGAAAATCAAGTTGGGTTCAGTAATAAAAATGGAGTTATGTCTTTGCACATTCTAGTATAATGACTATGCATAATTTAAACCTAATATAAATACATTAGGTTGAATTTTCAATTCAAGTTGATTATGAATAGTTTGTGTGTGTGTGTGTGTGTGTGTGTGTGTGTGTGTGTGTTACAATTTTGGCTTTTTTTGTTTTGTTCTGTTTTTGGGACAGAAGAGGGTATTTTAATGAAACAATACTAAGTTTATTCAAATGATCTGATTTCAAGTTATTGTTTTGATAGCTACTAGGCATAATCATCTGTGTGGGAGAGATGAGAGGTGAGGGGTGAAAGGTGAGGAGTGAGGAGTCAGAAAGGGAAGGCTACCTTCCTTGCATTTCAATTACTTTACAAGCAAATAAAGTAATACAGCATCCTGCCTATTATTTAATACAAACACAAAAGAAATATTGAATGATGGATTTTGATAAGTAATTTTGCAAATATTAAAACATTAAATAATTAAATATTGTACAATTTTACACAATGTAGTAGATAGCCACAAATGATAATTCAATTCTTACTAGTTCCCTTCCCTTTTATATTTCAGCTACTTCTAGCTATTCTGAGTTCCATGGACTCCTCTTTATCTAGATAGCCCTCATACATATTATATGTATATATAATATGTATGAGGGCTGTCCAGAAAGTATCTGGCCATGTAATATGAAAAATAGAGGCATTTATGACTGAATTTTTCTTCTGAAAGATATTTGTTGGTAATTGCTTAATTGTCCCATTCTTATTAGTTAATTCTGTGCTTTCTCTACTATTAAAAGTAAAAATCAGTTTCTTAAGAAGGCCTTTTCATGTTCAAAGAGTCTTTGCAAAGATCTCTTAGAGGTTCACCAGAAACCCATAATTCCTTTGTCATTAAATTTAGTTCAGTGTTAGAGAATTAATTTATTTTCCTAAATCTGCCATTTAGTAGTAAACACTGAGAAGGCCTGACCATTGTGTGTTTTACAGTGCTTCTCCAGCTTCTAGCATGGTATATAGTAATCACACAATTAATATTCATTAAATAAATAATGAGTAATAGATTAGCACATAAAAGTAAATGCTGGGCAAAAGATTGTTTACCTTAATTTCCCATTGGCTGTTTCAGAGTTACTCTAAACAACAGGTGTTTAATTGTGCTGAATCCTGACAATCGTTGCCATGAGACACCAATTCATTGAATTGTCTGATTATCTACTTTTCCAAGTTTAATTGATCAGTATCAAAGCTCATGTCTGTTTTCATATATATGAGTACCTGGTAAAAAAGTTATCTTTTATAGTTTATTTGTGGGTTTCAATTTGCCATGAATTTAGACCTAACTATATGTGTCATACAGCAGACAATATATAGAATACTCTCATAAATGTAAATGTAATGATATATTATAGCTGCAGACCAGTAGAAAATTCTCTAATACAACATACTGAGGATAACTTGAATGATGTTTTTTTTTCTTTAATGGAAACTCTGATTCACCATATAGATACAATCATGCCTCTGAAATAAGCTTGGGGGAAATCTATTTAAGCTTTGTCAAATAAGGTCTTTGTTCGCTTATTCTAATAGATTTTGACATGTATATACAGTGACTGTGAATTTTATCTTAGATATCACAAGGTTATTAAGTGAACCTAAGTTCTTGATGCAGTGGGTTTCAGAATGGTTAATAAGAGAGTGTTAAAGCCCAATGCTGTTCTACTTCTCACAAATCTATACATCAAGTGTCATTTTAAAAAAAAGTTCTACTCTATTTTATCAATTCTTGTTAGATTAGCTGAAAAGCTTAGAAAAACAAGGTGCTTAATCATAATGGAAGACTGAAATAAATTTCAGAGCATAGTACAAAATTTTATAGAAATTCAAACTGTTCTTTCAAGGTTTTCATACTTTCACCTTTTTCTGCTAAAAGGGAGTTTAATTTGATACAATTATAAGAATGTTATACTGTACAATCTCTTTAAATAAATGCTTAATCATTTATCTTATAATTTTTACAAACAACATACAGTTAAAATATACTTAAATAGTGTCAAAAAAGTTGATTATGTGAGTAAAATATGTACATTATAAAGTACAGAAAAGTATATTAAAAAATTAAATCCATCCACAGAACCACACTCAATGACTAGGTAACTGACTTTGACCAAATTTTTCTTTCTTTGTACAACATGTCTGAGAGTATTTTGTCTATATAATTGGATATTCTAACTTTTTACTTAACATCAGGATAAAAGCATATCCAATATTATTAATATTTTGTACACATTTCAAATGACTCTATGATTGTATTTATAAATAAGCCGTGAATTACATTATTTAATCCATTTTCTATTTTTCCTACATTGTCTAATCTAAAAAGTGCTCTAGGTAAATGAACACCTTTGCTTCATTAGGTAATGTGAACAACTGAATTTATTAATATGTAAAACATTTGGAGAATTACAAAGTTTATTGTGGCCCAAACATATGTATTAGGCTAGGCAATTTACATTTTTATCTTATAGCTATGTCTCCACAATTGAAAAATAATATTCATGTCATATTCAGGAATGGTATCTACAACAGTGCAATTTTCAAATTATAAAGAAGAGTTAAGCTGAAACCTCATTTTTATTTTGGTGAAAAAAATGTGTGTGTGTATTTAAGCACTAAAGAGGGTTATGACTACATATGAGGATTTTACATAAATACTTATGATCCAAGGCCAAGCTATAGGCAAGAAGGAACAGCTTTGCTCTTGTAGATAAAGTATACTTTGTTCATAGACTACTGACTAAAACAAATAATTTTTATAAAGGTTACTACATTCCTCAAAAAATATCAGAGTCTGCCATAGAGTGTTCTGGGGTTAATCATCACTATGGAATTGTGAAAAGCACATAGTTCAAAGCCAAATGGCAGTAAATTTGTATCATGGATGAATTATAAAGCAGCTGTGTTTATTTGTTATTTAACTATTGGAGGAAAGATGATGTTTTTCTTCTCCTCATACTAATCTTTCTTAGAATCTCAAACTGTTGATTGTACAGAGACACTAGAGGTCACATCATCAAGGTCATGAGGGGCAAAGCCCCAAATTTACATAATGTGCCTGGTTCTCTTCTCATTCTCTTCTGAAAATTCATAGATAATTGGTGGCAATACTTCTCTTGAAGTTCATGAGTTTCCACTTTTACAAATTTTTTCTCTATGCTACTAGGCAGAAATTTAACATGAGTGAGGAATTAGATGTCTACAATTGAATATTTGTGAAAACCTGGCAATGGCATTAACCAGAAGTACAATATTATCATTACTTTCCATAGCAGTAAAATAGATAAAATAATCCTTGTAATTTCATAACTCTTATGAAGACAAACCTATATTTTATCCAGTAGTATTAACACTTCAGTTGCAAATAAGAAAAACCATCTTTATTTTTCTAATGAAGTCCTCCCCCCACAGCCCAAGCAGTGGTTTCATATTACAGTAGTGGAATCCTGAGTTTAGGGAATCCAAATCTTCTACAATGTTCAGTCATTCTGCCTGAGCTTTGCCCTGGTGAAGACATTAGCTTTATTAATATTGAGCTGAAAGAAAACATGTTCTTTGAACTGAACAGAGATGTTATCATAATCTTTCAAGGATGTTTGCTATATAAGTGTTCTTGAAAAGATAATCTGGAACAAAACCATTAAGTGTTTCTGCATTCAGAGTGTGCAGAAATGCAAGGTACATCCTGCCGTTGTGGATATGTGTGGGTCTACAACACTCATGGTCAGTGTGGAAGTCAGCAAAAAGTGAAACAGTGAATCATGTCACTGTGCAGGAATTAGTGTATTCTTCTATCAACAGGAACAATAAAATTTTTGGAATTCAAATGAAATGTGTGATCCTTCTTAGCCTAAGAATTGATTGAAATTTGTAAATTGCCACAAAAGAACCAGCTAATTTTAGAGAAATAATAAAACTTTTATTTTACTCATGATTATCAATTGTTCTTTATAAGACTTTTTACTTATTTATTGGAAAACATCTTTAAAGTGCTATTTATTGTCATGTTAATCTAAATTTTAAAATTTCCATTCAAGTGATGTGCATAATTTTTTTCTACTTAATTAGCTGGATATTTAGGAAAAATACATATGGTTAAGATCTTTTAAAAAACTCTTAAGAATACATGCAATCACCAGTATTCTAGTCCACCTGATCAGAGGCAAACACTATCACCCTTTTTAGAATAATTGAAGAGAAGATAAAATATTCTACATTACTTTCCACATTTAGTATTTAAAAGTAAATATTATATTGCTTGCTGAGATTTCCAATATTTTCCCAGAGGGAATTTTTTCCTATATAAAAAGTTCTACTAGACTTTCTGCTAACCAGAACTCAAGCAACCAGCTCTCTCAAGCAACAAGTAAAATTTTTTTTCTGGTTGCTTGAGATGTTACTGGTTGTTTGAGAGTGCTGATTGCTGTAACATTAAAAACCTGTGTTGGTACTATAAAGTTAAAGAAAACTTACTCTTAAAACAGCAGTGTATTGTCAACCCAATACAGAAGACCTCAGTGGTAATGTATGTGTGTATTTTAAATACAGAGGGTGGCAAAAAACATATACACATTTTCAGAAAAAAATTGTATTAAAATTGTAATGCTCAATATATACCAATAACAAAAAATAAATACAAGTCATGTTTGGCTTCTGCAATTACAAAAGGCTCTCAAAGTTGTTACCATCATTATTTATGTAATACATAGATAAAATCTCTTAAAATGTGTATACGTATTTTTAGCACCTTGGTATCTGTCTCTGTGTGTATGATTATTATATATTTATATATTATAAAGATATTATTTTATTTTATATAATTATAATATAGTTACATATATTTATTATATATAGTATTACAGGCATTTCTAGAGCCTAATTTTTGTAATAAGAGATCACCTTTGGAAGGTAAAAGAAAGGTGTGAAGCAATTACATATTTACAAACAAAAACTTCTTTTCATTAAATATCCTCCCCTTTGTTTTCCCTTTGGTTTAAAAAGCAATTGTACCTGTCATCCATCAGGAAATCAAACAGTGAAATGCATTCTCTGATATATTAATTATGCATATATTATAAACTAATATAATTGAAGGTGACAAATGCAATAGAATTTTTTTAATATATTGGTGTTGGATGTAAGATAACATAAACTTTTGTCACACTCAGTGAAATATTACTGTAGTCACATTAAACATTTGTATATTCTCTGTTATGTAAAATAATGTCTGTGGTGAATTTATTGTAAAAAAGACTCAAAAGTACTTTGAATCTAGTCTTTTTCCAATATGGCCAAAGTTTCCATTGTTATTCATATTTTAGTCTCCTGCTCCATTTGAATTTTGCAGTAGACAAGACATCTATAACTGATTAAAGTGACTGTTTTTATGCATTTTTTCAGACTTAAGTCTCCACTTCTCTGTCTTGTTTTTAAAGAACCGGAAAAGTTATAACTTGCTGGTACTGTCATGAAATGTCCTTATATAGTATTACTCATTTATATATTTACAACTGATTTTCTTTCATGAGAGCATTCCAGTTTTCAGAATTTTCTCACCTGCTGTTTCCTTGACAAAAAAGAATTCTACTCTCCACTAGATGGTAAAAATATTGCCTGTCACTTTCCTTCTTGTCACTTGGTTTTCAAGTAATACCTTCCACATACTACATAGACTCTCTCATGCAGTTTCATTATTCCTCTGGACCCTGTAGTTCATGTGTGAATCTTAGAAAAACTTCATATACACTTTGGCTTAAGAACTTGAGGAATTCCAGTTACCCAATTGAGCCATTTCTCTTTTATTCTGTAGGTTTTCTAGACACAAGTTCATTTAATATCCTCCCCACTTCCCTCTAATTGCAAAGAACTCAAATACATTCTACAAGTAGTCCCATTTTTAGCTCCACATTTTACACTTTGGGTGAAGATAGGATAATAACATTTTCCTCCATAATTAGGTTCATCAATGGGGTACCCTGAACATATAATAAAACAAAGTTCTAGTCAAAACCAAACAAAATAAGAACAAGAAAGCTCCTTAACATTATTTACTTTTAAGTCTTCTTGTAGGGTTCTTCAGAGAAATAGAACCTATAAATGATTATAATTATGCACACACACACATATATGTATTATATATGTATAAAAATTTATTATAAGGTCTTGACTTACCCAGTTATGGAGACTGAGAAGTCCCACCATCTAAGTCCTACTATCTGCTGTCTGCAATCTGGGAACTCAAGAAAGCCAGTGATAATTTAAAGGCCTGAAAGCCAGAAAGCCAGTGGTATATTTCAGTCTGGATCTAAAGACCAGAGAACCAGGAGAGCCAGGATTGCTGTGGACAGAAGATCCATGCTCCAGGTTAACAAGTCAGGCTGATACTGAACCAACTTTCCTTGGCCTTTTTGTTCTACCTAGGTCTTCTACCTTAAATTGGATGATGCCCATCTACAGAGCTCAGGACCACCTACTTTACTCAGTCTACCATTTCAAATGCTGACCTCTTCCTAAAACATCCTCACGGACACTACCCCCCAAAATATTTAACCAGCTATCTGGGCATTCATTGGTCCAGTCTAGTTGACATATGAAATAAACCACTGATCTTTTATACTGTCAGTTTAAGTGACAGTTGTCATTAGCTGTTTGTACAATTTTCAGGTAAATATTACTTTGCAGATCTTGCAAAATGATCTGTTCACAACTCATTTTGTAATTTGATACCAATAATCTCCATGCCTCTGTTAAAAGAAAATGAGTCCAATTTAACTCTGTAATCATTTAAATAATTAAACAATTTATCTTCCAATCATCAAATTTATTCCTTAGTTTTTATACTTATGTATTAGTTATTATGTGATAGGTACTGAGAAAATGCCCTAGAGAATCAGATAGACATAGTTGGTGGTCTCAAAAAGATTACTCATTGCTCAGTAAATTGCATGTCATCTGAAATCATTTTTTTTCTTACATGTATTTGTCTCTCATTCTAAAAAAGGTTGTTTGCCATATGTTATAAAGTACTTATAAATATTTTTACTTCAACCATTTTTTGCTGGACATGTTTCTTACATAAATTGTAAAACCCCTGAAGTAGAAATTATTTCTGTTCATATAACATTTTAACAATAATGGCATCTTGTTGCTCAGAAAAGTCATGCAATATATAATTTGAGATGAAATAAAAATTTTCAACAAATTTAACTAAATATTATATTAATACAGATGATCAACTCGACACATTTGAATTCTAATTCTGTAACTTGAAACATGTGGGATGTTATTCTCTTAGTAGCAATCTAAGGTTGCAATTTTGCTTGAAGTTTTCTGTTTACCTCTTTCTTTCTACTTTTCTCTAAATAAAAATAGGTAGACAATAACCAGGAATTAAAGAAAATATTATAGACTGTAATCATTTATCTATTCTGAAGTGCATAAATTAATTAAGTCAAATGAAATTTGGGTAATCCTTATTGGCAATCACGCTAGATTACAGAGTTTAATTTATCATTAAAATTTTAAAAATAAGGTTTGTCTGCAGGTGGTTTCTCTTTACAATTTACCTTTGAGACTGTTACGTAGGGATCAAGAAAATAGAAGTCTAGAAGAAGTAAATAGTTTGATACAGAGAATGCTGTATGTCATCCTGAAGTCACATTGTTAGGATGGATACTTAATTAAGAAGAAAAGGTAAATAAAAACATCCTCTCTCTCTCTCTCTCTCTCTCTCTCTTTCACACACACACACACACACACACACACACACCCCAAAATTTAAAGCAGACACTTAAAACAAAGAAAGGGGCAAATAGGAGTAAATGCTTAGAAAGTGCAGTTGGATTATATTTATTAAGGTGATATTTCTCAGGAACAGAGAACCTGCCATATATCTCAATGTGTGATTGCAATCCTGAAATTGTTGGATAGGTTACAAAAACAAACAAACCCAAAAAACACATGCATTTGGCACTTGTTTTTCCACACTATTTCACTGCACTCATTCTGTTCTAATCCTCTTTAAGATGGAAGCAACTAGGCAAAGTCTAACGATAAATTAATGAATCCAGTGTGCATTAGCAACCCAAGAAAATCTCTCTGAAGAGTTATTATTCATTTCTTAATGAAACTCAAAGGTTGAGCTATTGTTTTCTCACTTTTTTAATGCTGTTTAGTCATTTGTCTTATGAAGAATTATGGGAAATCTAAATAGTTTCTTTGCATGTTTAAATATAATCATTTTGAATAATCATTATTATGTGTCTAGTACATGCAATTATGTTCTGAACCTCAAGAAAGATACTTAAATAACACATCTTTCTGAAAAGAATTTATTACTCTACCTCCTACTCTTTCATTTACAATAAAGCATGTTTTCTTTTCACTTTTAAACTAAGGGAGTATCTACTTTTAATAGTGAAGTTTCTTGGCTATATCATGACCTATGAGATTTAACTGAAATATTAAAGTCAGGCACCTCTCATTTGCAATGACATTTATGCAGATGAATGTCAAGGACAAATAAACTAGTGCTTAAGTAATGCCTATTTTAAGAGGAATCAAAATGCACACTCACATATATATATGAAGATATATGTATGTAGGCACCTAGATTTGCAAGGCAGGGTACCTGGGAGTCTTCCCGTGGGAGAGAAAACTGAACAACTTCAGCCCTGTTACTAGTTCCTAGGGATTTTCACTATTAATTGAAAATGCATAATTTACCATCATTACCGTTTCTTTTCATTGTATTTACTGAACATGGGGGTTATTTCCCTTTGCTTGAATCCTTTAACAAATCTTTGCAATAAAGAAAATTCTTCAATTGGAGAGAAATGACAATATATCAGAAATAATCGCCATCTATAGCCAAGTCATTGCAGAGACTTACAGAGACCTGCAAATATATTAATGTGTGAAGAGACAGGAGAAAAGACCACAGTAAAGCGTTGATCTACCAGATGAAAATAACTTAAATTCTTAGTGTATATCATTGACATTATTATCAGTAGTTTTTATATTAATTTCTCCCATTAAAGAAACTTACTAAATTTAATTTATCTATTTATAAATGTTTATACATACATATACATAACTATATAGTATATTTAAATCTTTGGCTAGTTAATGTTAGAATAGAAAAAAAGATTATTTAAAAACCAGTGTTGTACTATTATTTTATTAATTTTTTTTGGTTATATTGTTGTTCAGATTTTTTGTCTATTATGTGGCCTAAAATTTAATTGGTATACCACAAAGATGTAGAGCAGTGATTTTTAATCACCAGGACCAGCCCCCAGTCCACCAGAAATTTCTTGCCAGTCCATGAAATGTTTTCATATTCTCGGGATGTATTTACATGAGAAGAATATATTTACTTCAGTGTGATTTAAACTATTTCACGGACAGGCAGGAAATTCCTGGGGGACTGGGTCGGCAGAGTGATGGTTAGGAACCACTAGTGTAGAAGACATATAAAAATTTTTGTTTCATTTTACACTAATAAATGTTAAAATGAAAAATAAATGTATCCTCTCTTCAGGTATAAATATAGCATGAGCATCATGCACATAGTGTGAATGGTAGGGACAAGATACACTGGTATAATAAAGCCCTTGATAGGGTCATGGACATTATTATATGAATCTGCCTGTAATATAATCTGTTTTGTTTGTTCTGTTTCTTAGCCAAACTACCATTAGAGTTTTGCTATTGTGTAGTAACTTTTTAAACCCAGAGACACAAAAAACAAACATTCACTGCAATTTACTCTTAACTTTTAATGCTTTCCAAAACTAAGTCATTCTTAATGAAGGTAGAGTTTTCATCGCTAAGGATGGTCAAAAATATGTGCCATGATTTCTGAAATAGTTTAAAAAATGTATTATAGAAGCTTTATTAACACATTTCAGTGGGACAAGATTGTTTTGGATAAGTACGTAGTCTCCCAAGTAGAATATTTTGAAAAATAAGGATATTTTATGTAGTTTTACTTTGGAATGTATGTCTAGTTAGTTTTATGAGTTATTTTTCTCTACCTTAGGCCCCAATTCAATTTCTTAAAATAACTTGATTACTATTCTATTTTTATAACACATTGATATATTTGACATCTTTATAATATGCTATAGAGAAAGATATAAATGTGTGTATGATTAATTATTCTTCAGATAAAATTATGGGATTCATTTTAATATTTTCTTTGTATTGGACTAACCTAATAAGCAACATTTCTCTTTTAATAATTGGAGACTATAAAGTAAAAATACAAGTTTTTAAAAAGAAAGATGTGTTCTCTTGAAGAGACTGGGAGAGTTTGGAAAAATACTGAATTGTAATTTAGTCTATTTTTATTATGTCTCCAGAGAGCTCATATATTCTGCAGTTTTCACCCTAAAAATGTCCATGTCCAAAATAATAAAACTCATGAACTTTTCATCTACACTGCCACTCTTACATTTGTAAAGTTAAAAATGAGTCTAAGACAAAGAAATTAAGATGTTAGGTACTATTAGTATGTAAGAAATAATTGGTGTAAAAAATTTTAGAGGATGTTTTGTGCCAGTTTAGTGAAAAAAAAAGAAAAATTGGAATAGATGATATATTAGTAACTGAGTTTAAAACTCAGGAAAATTTAATCATTGAGGACCCCTGTCCCAGGCCCAAGTGTTGCAGTTTAAACACCAGAACTGAAAGATTTTCGCTCTTATCCTTGCTCTGCCCTCACTAGCTATGAAAATCTGAGAAAATATTTAATTTGCTTCAAATTTTTTGTTTGTAAAAGTGAGAAGAACTGAATAAACTCACAGTATTTTTACTAATGCTAATTTATTTGAATTCCCTACAAATAGCTTTAGGAATATATAAGGCATATTGTTATTTTCCATACCATAAGCAAATATTTTTCATTCATCAGGTTTCATATGCAAGGTATTATCAAGAGGTTTCATCATTCTAAAGCCAAAGGATGAATTTAGGCACAGTTATGACAGGTAAAATATATCTGTTGATAATTCCACTTTACCTGATTTTCCTTTCTTTCCTATTTCTAACAATTTTTATTTTCCTTCTATGCTGATCTTACTAACATTGTCCCATTTCTTTTTCTGGTATAGGAACACATGTAAATGAAAGTTTAAATTAAAAAAGAATTCAAAGAAAGATATGGATGAATTTTCATTTATTCTTGGGAAATTAACTGTTTAAAGAAAACTACATGAAAAGAGCTCACCAAAAAGAGTGAATGTGTAATGTTTCAGTTTTGGTAACAGGAATATCCAAGTAAGAGAAATATTACTTTGCATGATCCACAGAGTAATAAATATTGTCACCATGCAGGTATTCCTCTATTCTACCTACTTCACAGAGGTGGCTTCTCCTTCCAAGTTACTGACAATGCAAACAACAACTCGACAACCAGAGTAATGACAATTATACTTATATTAACTTCCTGCCATATTTTTATAATACTTCTTTGATATTTTGAATGTGTGTTGATTACTTCTTTCTTCGATAATAATTTTAATTGTAAATTTTAATTTGTCATGGTACAATGTTCAGTTTAAATTTTTAATGGAAAATCTTGTAAAAGTGAAGAGAAAAATAAGTCTCTTTTCTCTAGCATTATTCACTATTGATAACATGACTTATCAAGCATTTATAGTTACGTATGTTGTATAATGAAATATAATTTTGACAAGAAGGAACTTACATTTGACAAGGCTATTATGAGAACCAAATTCTTCACATGTAATTTTGAATATGTGAATATTGGGGAAGTTTCCATATACTAGTTTCATGCTCTATAAATTTTCAACTCTAGTTCTCCTGGTTATCCAGTGTCAGATGCTTTGGGGCATACTCATATAAAAGTATATATGAGGGCTGTCCAGAAAAAAATTGAGCCATGAATGCCTCTATTTTTCATATTATATGACTATACTTTCCTGACTTTCTAAAGTATGTCTCAAAGAATTGGGCAATGAGAATATGCAGATATGAGTGGATACTCACATAGAAATGGTGAATACAGAATGTCAAAAAAAGTATACACATTTTAAGGAAGAAAAAACTGTTAAAATTGTAATAATATATGCTGATAACGAAAGATGAATACAATTCACACTTGACTTCTGCAATTGCAAGAGGTGCTCAAAGTGGTTGCCATCAACATTTACATAATACATAGATAACATCTCTTAAAAATGTGTATACTTTTTTTGGCACCCCCAGTTTATACATATAACGATATATGTACTATACATATATATGTATATGCATGTAATTTCTATGAGTGTGTCCCAAAGCATATATAGCATTTACATATGTATATGTGAATATATGTATGCACATATACATAAGAGTGCACACATGTATCTGTAAATGTATGTTTACATATATGTGAATAATAGCTCAAAATATGGATTTTCTATATCTCACCAGAATCAATGTAGTATAAATCTGATATAGATTATGATGTTATGATACATGTTCTAATCTATAACAACCACTATAAAAAAAACTCAAAAATATATTTAAAAAGCCCAGACTACATCAATGATTGTCAGACCTGGCGCACATGAAATCCTCCTGAGTAGATTGCTATATATTCTCAGACTTTATATCTGGAAGTTCTTTTCCACGAATTGTTGTTTGAAGCCCATGTATATAAATGTCCCAGGGAGTTCCCTGATGGTGTAGCGGCTTAAGACTTCAGTGCTGGTGCTGTCAGCGCTGCGGCCTGGGTTCGATTCCCAGTCAGGGAGCTACCCACATACCAAAAAAAAAATGTTCCAACAAAACTTCATTTACAACAACAGATAGAGAGGAAATTTGACCTTGAGCCTATAGTTTGCCAACTACTGTTTTAGGTGATTAAGGGTATAATCAATATAGTATGAAGCTTCATAAAAATGGAAATACTACTTTGATATTTTTATTTGTTATATATCACATCTAATTACTTAAGCAATACCATTAATATTGCAGGCAGGCTGAACTTACAATTGGCAGAATAAAATGTAAATGAATAGAAGATAATTAATTATTCAATCAGTGTTATAATAACTGCTTTGCAAGTGCTAAGTACGTAAACACAAAGAATAAAAAGGTCATTCTTTTAGAGTTGAAAAGCTAAAAATGGAGCAATGTTAAACAAGATGGAAAAAAGAATTATACCTAGTATATTTGTAACTATGATGTTAATTATAATAATATATTTGCATTTCATATTGTATTAGTATTGTCATTGTTGGGAAATAAAAATCATAAACAAACATATAAATGACACATTGACCAGAATACTGACATAGTTGTCACAAGTCTTGATCAGCTTATTTTAGTCATAACTTTCTCTATGATTCATTATGTCATCTGTTACAGTATCAGAAATAACAAAAGATGACAATCTTAAATTGTAGGGTCCAAAAGAAAACCTGATGTGATGAAGTCTATTCTGTATTACTCTTTTGACTGGAAAAAATAATATATGTAATTGTAATGCTAATAAATGCCCATAGTTACGACATGAAATAATGTCTTAAATTATCAAAAATATAATAAAGATTTGATTTTATTATATGAGTTATCTAAGTGTATAAAACTCCATAAAATTTGTTAATCTGGTGATGTTTATTAACTGATTTTATTTCATTAATACAAATGGCCTATTCCCTAAATATTCTCAATAAACATTTAATCTTATATTTATTTAGAAGTATAGTGATCATTTGCAATTTCATTTTAAATATAATCTTTAACAGTATGGTGTGCATAATTTTGGTCTAGATTTTCAAAAAATATAACATTTATCTCATTTTAAGCCTCTTTTTTTCTGACCCTTCATTTTTGGAAATCTCTTTCCTATGATATATATTCAATTTTAAAATGTTCTTCCATTCAACATGCTAGATTGGGATACATAATGAATTGAGTTTCTTTGATAACGAATTTCAAATAGATTTTTGTATGTGGGATTATTAAGAGGTAAATGATATTCCATATCTACCTAAAATGAATATGCCATTTATTTAGTGAGTAGTTTGTTTGCTTAAGGCACTCTTTCAATTTGTACTACTTGGTAATATACCCACCAGGAGGCATGTTGGCCTTTTAACCCTTAATAAATTTAATGCTTTCTTCAGCCCCTAGAATCCATTTTCCCTAACCAGTTGGGGCATATCTTATAAATAGAATAAATAATTAGCTACTTAACAGCTTCTTACTTGGAACATGAATTTTTAATCACTTAAGTGCAACATGGCAGAATGAGTGAACATATGCCTGTTGTTTTCCCAAGAAAATAATGATCAGAATCACTATTCTCAGCAGGGCTCAAAAAAAAAAAACAAAAAAAAACGGGAGAGAGAGAGGGAGATTTAATGGAGCTTGGTGGCCTTAGGACACTATTCAGTAACCAAGAGTGGAGCTAAAATTGTTGGAAAAACTCTGGCTTCTATAACAGAAAATAGTATCTGTGAGGCAGATAGTTCCCAAAAAATTCCCTTTTAAGTACCCTGTTGACTATATTAACAGTCAGAGAAAGCCAATGCTTTACTTACAGTATGATACATTTTAATCAACTGTCTCATCTCTTATTTTTTATACCTTCCCAAACATAGTAAGAAAAGAGACAATTCATAATACAAGTCATTTCAATTCTTGAATCTTTACCATGGAATTATTTTTTTCTGTCTTTTCAGTAATGGAGTTTTTCATATCTTTTATAACTATATATTTTCTACTCCCCTTTTCTTTCTAGTAATTGAGGCAATATTGCTATAAGAATGCTATTATAAGTCCCATTGTGGAACCAATTAGCTTTTTGAACATGATTTATGCAAACAAGCTTTAGTGTGTTTTGAGATATCGATCCCAAATAGATCACATGCACCAACTTAAAAATGTTACAGTTCTCCTTTGTTTCATAAGAAAAACATCTTGTTGAATAAGTTTACATGGACTATGCCCTTTATCATTCTTAATGTATTCTAGATAGCTTTTCAAAAAAGTGGATCTTCTGATTCATTCATATTTTTTGAAGTTTCACATCCTAAATTACTCAACATAGATTTAAGCTGACTGCATACTTAAAAAGAATAAGAGAGATAGATTTTTCTTTTCCTTTATTCCTCTTTCCTTTTCTTTTTCTCTCCTTCTTCCTTTTTCCCCTCCATCTTTCCAACCTTTCTCTTACCCTTCTGTTCTTTTTTCTTCCCTTCCCTTCCTGTCCCTTTTCACCCTTTCCCTTCCCTTCTCTTCTCTTTTCTTTTACTTTCTTTCTTCTTTTTTCTTTCTTTTTTTTCTTTCTTCTTGAATTAAAGAAAAGAATCCACTTTTAAATTTAAACCATTAGACCTGTGGTTAAATGCCATCATGGTACTTAATGGATCCACAGTGCAATGTGACACCACTTGTGATATTCATTGGAAGACACCGTCACCTGATACACATGCTTATTTTAAGTCTAAAAGGGTATACTAATGGTTTCAGCACTGTACTATTAAATGATAAAAAATTTTTCCTCTGGTAAGGAATGTGTTGAATATAATCTATATTTTCATGAAATAATGGGGGATTTTCTCTTTTTATTGGAACTACGCTGAAATTTCAAATTAGATTCTTGAGTTAAGATGAAGTATGGACATGCTTATAGTTCACTCCAATTAACTCTCAGTGTACTTTCTCTCTCTATATATATATCTCTCTCTATATATATCTAGAGATATATATAGAGAGAGATATATATATAGATATGCAGTCCAGAAAGTATCAGCCATGTAATATGAAAAATAGAGGCATTTATGGTTGGGTAATTTCTGGACAGACTTTGCTTGTATATATATCTATTAGGAGACCACATTCTCACCATCTTCAACTAGACATGTGCTTCAATTGCCAATGCATTGCTCTAAACTGTTACTGCATTGAGGTTGTGTGTTTATGATGTATTACATCATTGCATGATTTGTTAGCTTCTTTTTTACTAAATTTCATTTGAATATTTGATAGTTGTCTTAACAAGATAGATTCCTTTTAAAATAAATTTTAAAAAGTCTAATTTTTAAACTGAGGAGACACTATCAAATTCAAAATTTCAGACTAGAAAATGAAGATCTTGTGAGTTTTCTCAAACAATATGTCTTATATCAAATGATTAACTGGTTAATATATTCTTTTTATTTCCTCCCCTCCTTTTTATTTTTCTCAGTTTTTAAATTTATAATTAGCAGTCTAAGCAATAGTAGGAAATAACACAATTTAAAAATCAGCTAATAGAAACTTTAAGATTGATAATATGGAGGAAATATTTAAAGTAAATGAGGATATGTTGCTTCCAATTTGAAGACTAAGATACCAGAGACCATTAGTGGGGGTATCCAGAGAATAAGCGCTCACTGTGGATCTGTCATATTCTTAACTACTCCCCAGGCACTTTTAATTCAAGCAAGGAAGGAGGCAATAAAAAGAAGCAAGACAGAACATTCACAATGGACACATTTTCTTAGAGAGGCAAAGTTGTCAAGTTCACTTCAAGTATGAGCCTTGCTATTCTTCCTTTCAAATTCAGTCTTTACTTAGGAAGGTACACAATTGTGTGGCACAAGAATAAAATAAAAACTTGCAATAAGTATAAACCAAATCTGGCATTTGAAAGCACTTGGGAAGACTGAATGTCTCATGAAAGTGTCAGACACCAAGTATTGAAAAGTGTACCCTATCCAGCATGTTGTGATAACGTGAATCCTTAGCAGCTATTATAGCAAGTCAGATACCAAGTAACTGTAGAATATTACAATGCTAAAAACACTGATCTGTAAGAGTGGTTGATTATTAAGATTTAATATCAGTTAAATTCTATTATAAACATACACAGCATCTTCTGTAATACTTGCCCATCTTCACTGACAATAGAGCTCACCAGGATAATTCCATGTATGTATACCAAGTCTTTTGTGCACAAACATATGTAACTTTAACAGTTATTTCAAGGGGGAATTACAAAACAGTGGTTTATTAAGGATGTTCCAATTTCAAGATTATACTGTCATCTTTCATAATATCTTATCTTAAATAGATATTTGTGTGTGTATATATATGTCAATATTTATCATGTATATGTAGCTTTTAGACAATGCCTAATTTTGGTCTAATATTTACAAGTACTTTTATATTATTTTGTAATATTTTACCAAGACTATTGAACAATATTAAAAACTTAATAAAATAAAATTTTTAAAAGTGTGTCTATGCCAGGATAGCAAATATTCTCTAAAATTTCATTGACTATAAAACTCTTGAAGAGATCATTGGAATAGTTGAGCTTTTATATATATTAAAATTGTACTAAAGGTTATAGTTTCCTGAAGTTGTACTAATTCTTAAATTTAAATTGTAAACTAATAAAAAAATAGCACTGTTAAAGTCTGTTACTATTAAAAATATACCAATCTAATAATTACATCATCTGAGGCTTTTGCTGTTCCAAATGCCTAAGAAATCAGAAGCATTTCACGTAGTGTTTCCCATAGGGTTTTTTCATCCCTCTGATGTAAGTACACAAAGAACAGACATCACACATTCCTTGTACTAAGTAAACTGAAACACAGGGCTCTGTGGCTTCACAATGGTTAGAGAGCTGGCTTTCAACAGTACTAAAAATAAATTAACACTTAATTGTATAATTTTCCTAATCTTTACATTCAACTTTTCATTTTATATTAACAATGAAAACTATAGGCTGTCATAATAAAAAGGGTTTATACCTTAGGCATTAAATATAGAATGATACTTTCCTAGTGCGCTAATGTAATTGGATTGTCATGTAATATCTGCTTGTACATTTCACTTCAGTTTTTGCATAAAATTCACCCAATTCCTCAAAGGTTTGTCATTTTTAAAATGTAATAATTGAATAATTTTGCTTTAAGTAGCAGGAATGGTTAACTTGGGCATGCACAGATTTAAAAAAAAGGCAATGGAAGACAGTAATAGTACAGTTTATGCCAAGTGAAATAAAACAATTGTGCCAGCAGTTGGAATGCCATATGGAAAAATGAAACATGGTTTTATAACCAGGATGGAGAAAAATCTGTCAAGGGTAATTTTTGTTGCATATTCATAACCTAATAAATTGTGTTAATTGCTAAAAGAATGAGGAGTCAACCTTGAAAATAAATTTTTGTGATAGTAGTGGAGCATGTTAAGAATAGCAATATGGTTTCAGAGAGCTACCCATGAGGACAAGAACTGTAAGTGCATCATCACTGCTGTAATTTCGACCAATTACAGTGCTTACTATACAAAATGAGTCCTGAAAATGTTATTGAACAAAGATAACTTTCCCTCAAATTTGATGAGTTGAGGCACAGATTTCTGGAGTTATGTGAATATACCAATAGATGAATAGATTTCTAAGATAAGCGACCAGTTTTTAGAAGTGTTTGCACATTTTACACCAAGCTTGTCCAACCTGTGGCCCATGAGCTTCCTGCAGCCCAGGAGAGCTCTGAATGTGGCCCAAGACAAATTTGTAGATTTTTCTTAAAACATTATATGGACCCTTTTTTAGCTCATCAGCTGTTACACACACATTGTTAGTGTGTGGCCCAAGGCAATCGTTCTTCTTCCAATGTGGCCCACAGGGAAGCCAAAAGGTTGGATACCTCTGTTTTACATATTTCTTAATAATGAATATATTTCTTAATAATGAGCCAGTGTTAGATGTTATATAGATCCATATCCTCTTTATGGACATGGACCCATATATTATAGAGATCTAAAGCATATATATTATATCAAACTAGTTCAGTACTAAGAAATCCAGGCTTTACAAAATAACCATATAGACCAAGCACTATAAGTCCTGCGTTTTCAGGCTAATGCTGAATAATATGTATTAAATCAACTCTCTCACTCTGTTTCTTCTCAAATATCAGTGCTGGCCCTCAGGGCAAAGTCAAGCTCTTTACCTAGAATAACTCTGAACACTGTGTCAATTGTGTCAATTCTCTGAGTAATACAGATAATTAAACACATTTTTAAAGTTTCTTTAAATTTAATATTGAAAACAAACCTAAGATGAAATTATATATACAATTTAGCAGGTGATAAGATAAAAACCACAAAGATAATAAAATAACCACAATATATACTACCATTTATCAAGCAGTCATTATCTTATGCAATCCTCATACACACTTTATAGACAAAAAGTGAATTTTCAAGTAACATTCAGTAAGATTTAACATTTATTCAAAGTTACATGTTTGAATTAAAGAACTAAGATTTGACATCGGGTTTATTGAATGCTCAAACACATGTATTTTCCACTGTTCAATATTTCTTTACTTATATAAGTAAAGAAATTGCAAGTCCAAGATGCAATTGGCATTTGACATGTTTGTTTCTCTGATTGCAATTTTTATATAATGCCATTAAAAGTAATTTTTTGAGTAAATTCAGAAACAACTATCACAATCTAAATAAGATGAATTTTATATTTAGTAATACATTTCTTGACATTTCATATGATACTTGTTAGTTGATAGCAGGGAAAGTTACAGTTTTGATTGAAGAAAAAATGTAACACTGTTCTATACTGTAACAAATTAGTCAATATGACAAAAACAAATAATGTCCCTCATTTGAACTTATATCAATTCCTAAAAAAAGTTTTCAAAATTCACCTAGTTTACAAAAGTGTTATTATTGAGTACTGGAATAATGATAGATATGGTGACTAGAAACTAATTGCATACAGAGTCTTAATTATTTATTTTCCATTATTTTCATTTTGTCTAGGAATACTTATTGATTTTCTTGATTATCTTTCCTCACATGTATTATTATTTTAGTTTGCCAGCTCATTTAGTTTATTCTTTAACTTTTTTTTCTGCTCACTCCTGTTACTAACCTCAAGAAATGGAACATCACTCGCCCAAACATCAGTTATTGAACTCATATTGTCTAAGAAAACATCCAAATTCTTAATCCCCTAATTTTTTGTCAAAGTCTGGAAGATTTTTAAATATAAATGTTCTTAAATAATTTATCCAATGAAGAGATTGACATGATATTCTTGATTGCAATATAAACAATTTAAGCAAGTGAAATTTTCTTCAGAAGTGATAAATGAAGTATTTAAAGCTACTTGGAAACCTATGGGCAACATTTAAGCAGTTTTGTGTATAACATAAAGGCACTTATTTAATCAAAAACTTGTATCTCTCTCTCTCTCTCTCTCTCTCTCTCTCTCTCTCTCTCACACACACACACACACACACACACACACACACACACATACACACACACATACACACACATGAGGTCTGACAATTAATTTTGTGAACTCATCCTAGAAAAAATGCTACGTACTTAATTCGTGGATATCACTACAGTCACCTTTGAAGTATTCTCATTGGGAACTTATGAACTAATGCCAGTACCTAGTCCAGCCTTCAGAGCAGTTTTAGAAGTCTTTTTCTGGAATGGCTATCAGAGCTGTCGTCGTGTTACCCTTGATGTCTTGAATGTCATCAAAATCTTCCTTTTAATATTTTTTTACCTGAGGGAAAAGAAAAAAAAATCACTGGGGGCGAGATCAGGTGAGTAAGGACAGTGTTTCAATACACTTATTTGTGTACTGGCTAAAAACTTCTTTGCAGAGATTGTTATGGTAGCTGGTGCATTGTCATGATGCAAGACCCATGAGTTGCTGGTGAAAAGTTCAAGTGGTTTGTATCTAAGTTTTTCATGCAGCCTTTTCAGCATGAAAACAGTGGACTTGGTTGACTATTTATCCAACTGGTACAAATTCATAATGAGCAATCACTTTGATATCAAAAACAGTTAGCAACATCATTGTGACTCTTGATTTGGACTGACAGAACATTTTTGATCATGGAGAATTGGCTGACTTCCATTGTGCACTTTGACACTCTGTTTTAGAGTCATGTTGGTACACCTAGGCTTCATCACCAGTAATAACATGACCCAAAACATTGTCTTGCCTCTCCAAAAGGCCTTGTCAAACTTTGACTCTCCTGTACTTTTCTTTATTAGTGAGCTCTTTCACCATTTTTGCACACACCTTTGTCATGCTAAGATTTTCAGTGAAGGTTTTCCTGTTTTTCTATTGATGTTTACTTTGTCTGCTATGCTTCTCACAGTCAGCCAGTATTTTTGATGCACAATTCTATGAATATTTGCATTGTTTTTGTCAGCTCTATTTTTGTTACTGGCCACCCTGACCTCTCCTCATAAGTAACACTTTCTTTCCCCTCAGAAAAATGTTTAATCCATTTGTATACAGCCATTTTCTTCATGGCATTATCCCTATAAAATTGGACTAATATATCTCTGATTTCACTTCCACTCTTGCCAAGTTTAACAAGAAATTTAATGTTTGTTTGTTGCTCCAATTCAATTCGACATTCTCATGATGGCAAAAACATGAAACAACAATAATAAATGCCACTCAGCAAGATACTGCCACATGTCAACATGAACACAGCTGTGAGACACAGATATACCAAGGTTATGACCCTTTACCGAGTTGTTTGTGTAGTGCTGCCAATGTAAGTGCACAGTGGCAAGTTCGTGAACTTAATTGTCAGAGTTGGTACATGATGGGACTCACAATCTATTCAAGGTCAGTAATGTCAATTATTTTCCTGTAAGGGAGCTATTGATCCCTTTTATAGATATATGGTCTGGCTTCGTTTTTGCCACATAGTTCAATGTCAGTACGTTTCCACAAAACCTATGTTATTTAGTGACACTTGTGGTATGTTTATTAAATATTTTTTTATTCTCAAATATAGAGGATACTGACCAGAGAATAAAGGTGAGGTTCTAAGCTGAATTTATTCCTAGCATGTGGATAATTTCAAGTTGAGGATGGTTGTATGATAAATTCAGCACTTCTTTTCCCTGTGCTAGTTTTCATGGTTTAATAAAGCTTGGTGGTAGAAGAAAAGCAGTAGAGATTAAGAAATAAAAACACAGCCACAGCCTCTCTGCCACAGTGAAGGGCATCAAGGCGATGACAATGAGTGCATCTTTCTCCAATTATGTTTAGTTCAATTCAAACTTTTATCCAAATTAATTTTATCCTTTTCATCAATTTACTATTTAATGTTCCTTTGTTGATGGGCATATTCTGCTAACGACAAGGGAAAACCCTCCGAAGAAGACAGAATTATTTTCTGGAGGTTGAGCTTTTTGTAGTACAGGCTTTCCCCACTAGGTGAGTGTTCTAGGAACTCATGTGTATCAGTGCACAAGGTGAAGTTGTTGTGAAAGACTGCGTTTGGCTTCAGTGAATTTTTTTGGTGAGTCTTTCACCGTGTTTGCTCATTTCATGATGAGTGATTCACACAAACACCACACAATGCACCTGTCCTCACTGCTCTGAGTGTTCAGCCATTTTGACCAAAAATGGCATGACCCCTATGCCCCACCCTCTCTATTAACCTAATCTTGTCCCGAGTGATTTTTTATTTGTTTTCCTGATGAAAAAGTTCTCAAAGGGAAACGTTTTGCCATTGTGGAAGAGATGAAACAAAAAATGGTAGAATCACTAAAAGGCATCAATTCAATGAGTTCAAAACTGTGTTGAGCAATGGAAAAGTGTCTCAATAGAGTACTTTGAAGGTATCTGAAGTTTAAACATATAAGAATAAATGCACACATTTTTAGAAATAAATTTTGGCTTTTTTTTTGGATTGTCCCTCCCCCTGTACACTTTGCCAGCAATGGTTTCTAGTGATTCATCAAAATTCACATCTTTTTCTTCCAGGGTACACAGCCACGCAGTATTTTCCAGGCTCCATTGCAGGCGTGGGTTTGTGATTGAGTCCAAGCTGTTGTATTTGAGAAGACATTATAAATGCTACTTCCATAGCCAAACATGAAAATCTCCCATGTACTCTCCCACTCTTCCTCTTTCCTCTTCCTCTAGGTTGAGACTGAAAGTGGCAATTTAGACTTGACTCTGCAGAGAATAATAGACTGACTTCAAAAACTGATGCTGAAGATGATAAAATGTGTGGCAAAATGAGTGCCTGAAAAATTTTGAAGCAGAACAGCCCGCAAAGACCTGCACACCTGCACAGATGTTCTAAAATAAGCTATGGAATATTGGTGTCTATTTGTTAGCACAGCCTAGATGACACTAATGCATTGTCTGTGAGAGTCTTAGAAAACTGATGATTTATAAATCTTGACTACTCAAGGATTTTAAATTCTTCAAGTCTTTAGTTGTGAAGAATTTATGATTATGTGAGGGACAATGATTTGTTGACATTTTTATCCTGTCTAAATTGTTGTTTTACCACAGAATAACACAGCTATTGCTGGAAGTTCAACTCAAATCACCAATATAATAAATGGCTAACAGATATTGAATATTTGAAAGTTAAGCCTTTTCCTTTGGAGGAAAAGAGTCTGATTTATATTCAATTACCTAATTAATGGACACCAATCACCTCTGCCTGAAATGGTTACACAAGAGAAACCACTGTGTATGTAAGGATATAAACATACTTAGTTTCCATTTCATTGGCATTCCAATGATACCCTGATTAAGCAATTATATAAACTTTAACACTGCTTGTAAGTTTTCAACAACATTTGAGATATTTTATCACCTAGCAGTTAATAATTTATTAGTAGTAGTCAGTCTCCATTTATCAAATAGTTAGTGTAGAAGGAATAATGTATTATAAAATACTTTTTGCATGAACCATTCATAGAAAGTAAGTAAATTGAAGTTAAGTACCTGTCGAGTGATAGTGGACATAGATATATTTCTGAAAGGGCTAATAGATTATTTTAGTGTTCTATTACATTCAGATATGAAAGGATCAACATCTGCTTCTTGATGTAGCTTGTTATTCCCATTGTGAGTGTGTATGTGTGTGTGTGTGTGTGTGTGTGTGTGTGTGTGTAAGATATACAAGACTTAGATTAAATAAGTGTCTTTATATTACACATAAAACTAATAACTCTTGCCCTTAGATTTCCAAGTGACTTTAGACATCTCATTTACCACTTCTGTAGATTATTTTTCCTGCATGAATTGTTCATATTCCCATCAAGAATAAAATGTCAATTTGTGCATTGGATAAACTATTTGAGCACATTTATACTTAAAAATCTTTGGAACAATTTTTGCTCTTGGTGGCATATATTATAATAATAATAGTTAACACTCACTTGAGGGTTTACTATATGTCACACACTATTCTACAATTTGTACATTGCATGTGTTAACTCATACAATACTTTCAGTGACTTTGTAAGAGTTTACCCATTTTACAAATGAGGTTATTGGCTTTATAGAGATTAAGTAACTTGTCTAAGATCACACAGTCAGAACTGACAGAAAACTGATTTGAGTCCAGATGATCTGGCTCCAGAATCCAGTATACATTTGCCCATATTTCTATTTATAAATATCTAAGTAAGTTTTGAGGTATACAGAATGCCAAAAACATGTATATACATTTTTAAAAAGAAAAAAAAACTGTATTAAAATTTTAATGCTCAATATATACCAATAACAAAAGATGAATATAAGTCACATTTGACTTCTGCAATTACAAGAGGTGCTCAAAGTGGTTACCATAAGGGTATAGACACTTCTTATTACAGCAAATCTCTTGAGCAATGTTGACCAAAATGACCGCTTGTATCACTGCATGTGTCATTTCACTTTCTTCTCAAATTACTGCCAGTATAGTTGGTTTTCTATGGTACACCATCTCTTTTAAAGTCCCTCATAGGTAGAAGTCAAGGGATGTTAAGTCAGAAGAACAACGTTCTCCAATTTCAAGTTCCACTTCAAAATGTTCTTGCACTTCTTAAAGAACTACCATGCTTCCACCATTTTCTTTGTCCTGCCTGTTGCATGGTGATGCTAGCTTTCATTTGATTAACGCTGTCTTTTGAGCAAACAACTCATACTACACTTTGCTGCTATAAATCAACTCAATTAATACATGGATAACATTTCTTAAAATGTGTACTTTTTGGCACCCCTGATATTTTAGGTATTTTTTTCCAAAATTTAGGGCCATAAGAAAAGTATTACAGCAGTTTTATTTCACTGCACAAATATTTTGTTAGAAAATGTATAGGGAAATTATATGTGATTCATTTTATCTGAAGCAGCTTAGATTAAGAATACTGTTCTTTTATATCAAGCTTCTGCTCAAAATCAAGTATAAGTAATGGAAGCCAAGAGAATTCTGGTGTATTTGTTTAAAAACATTATCTAGGCTATTTTTCACAAATCCGTGGAAGAGTAGTCTGCATCCTGATTTCTTTTTTATTATGTTTCTACTTCCTCCCTCTTTGTTTATGGTGCACATTGTTTGATTTGGTTTCGTTTGATTTTTTGTTTTTTTTTTTTGTTTTTTTTTACATTCAGTCAGCTTTAGGTTAATTACTTCCTCTATTCTTAATGCTTTTGACATATAACATGTTGTAAAAACTCTTGGATTCTTATTTCTTTTGGTAATAATAGTTAGTGATTCCAAATGGTAATAGTGATATTGTTTACCTCATAGAATTATTAAAGGATTAAATTTTTCTTAGGTAAGTTATATGGTTAGGAATAAAATGGAGAACAGAAATGATATTAATTGTTAATAATAATTGTAAAATTGTATAGAAGTGTGAAGGTGTGTCTTCTTATGGTTTAACTTTGAAAATGACTCACTATAACTAAAATAACAACAAATTTAAGTTACTATTATGGTCTTTATAAATTACAACTTAAAAACAGAATCATTGTTCTTGAGCTACCATCATTCCTTTAATCCAGTTGAAGTCGCAATGGTGAGAAATACAGCTACTTTTCCCCACTGAAGACCATGATATTTTCTTGAACTACTGAGCTTTTAATTACAAAAGTGCAAGTGCTGCAGTACTGATTACGACTACAGGTACTGGAAAGAAAAAAAAAGATCTTAGGCTTAAATAAATATTGCAGAGTCTTGTTACTAAGCTCACCAAAGAGTCCAGAGAAATAGTCATATAAATCAGAAGACAAGGGAGGCCTCACTCACCCATTTGTAGTGAACCCTTTGAAATGTCTTAGACAGATTGAAAGTAAAGAACAAACTTAAAACCCATTGCAATCTGTCAACTATAGTTGGAAGTTATTAACCCTATTAGGAGTGGTTTTGATTGTTCTATAGTAAATCATTATGACATAGTTATAAGATTTATTTTTCTTCAGTCAGATTTATGTCAAGCTATTGGTTGGAAAAGATCAATCTCCACTTAATTCAAACATTATTGATATTTATTCAGTTTTACTTTTACTTCATATGCTTATATTACTTTTCCCTCAAATAAATTCAAAAAGTCTCATTCCTATATTTTTCTTCAAACATTTTACAGATTTTTCTAGTATGCTATTAGTGATTGTGTAAATGATTGATAATTTTTATCTAATATGAAGAAATCATCTGTACATCCTATCATTTAGGTTTTAATTAAATCAACTTTGAGCAATATTGAAATATTAAATGTTAAATAGATAGAGCTCATTTCTGTCATTGTGTTGGTAATTTATATTTTTTTGTTCCATTGAACATCTAAGAGGTGGTAACTCCATATTCATTTATAGCAATGTTCTATTTCAAATAAAAATAACCACTGCTGTGCATATCTGCCCTACTTTAATAAATCTCTAGTGAGAACTTTGAGGAAAATACCTATATAATGCCCACATACTTCTAGTTTTGTGTTTCCTCTCTTTTCTTAGATGTCTCTCCTCTACCTTTCCAGACACTAGAGAATTATTTTGAGACATATTTCCTCATTTAGTTTTCTCAATGAGCATTAGCTTTTTTTTTTAATCATTCAAATGTAAATAGGATGTTTATTTTCTGGCACTTAATTTTGGTAGATTTAACTTTCTATTTATAAAACAAGATTGATCTATAATATGTGTTGCCTATCTTTTTACTAAAAATAGTTACTTCATGTAAGTCTGAAATAGTTGCACAAATGAATCTCTTCTATTTTTACAAATATATTGAATTACATTTTCTTGCTTGAAAACCAGTCTATGTAACTGGTTCAACATAATATATAGTAATACAGGAAAAAAGAAAAATATAAACTGAGTTTTTTATTTCAATAATTTAATATATTCTTGCCTTATATGTATATTTTCACCTTTTTAAATTAGTTTTTACTTCAACTTTATTTGCAGTTTAGAAAGTAAAAAGGAAAACAAATATTTGAGTATATAGTTTTTCTACTCCCTAATATTAACATTCTATTAGCTTCATAGATGAAGGGATATAAAAATAAAATTATGTGTAGTTTGCATTATGGAGCACTAAATGTGTTCTAAATTGATGCTCTTTTCAAATATCCTTCTAATTGAAGATTTCATCACTCTTCATTTTGACTACAGCTTCATTCACCAATAATTTTTCTTCCTGGTATTTCCTTTAATTCTTTCATCAAACTGATGTTAAAATTCATTTTATAAAATACAAATATTTTTTATAATATAGTGCTTTATACAAATAAGTATTATTTAAAAATAAACCTTTTCATAGTTCATGCATTGGAAAAATACTTGTTAAACGAGTACAGATGATGAGATTTAGAATTTTTAATTTGTTAGTTAATGTTAATGTCCAGAAGAGTTATATAACATGCAGTGTTTTCCTAACATAATTGAATATAGTACACTTCCAGTTAGTATCATTGTAAACTAGCATAATGAAATATAAAGAGTGAAGAATTTTGGAAACATAACAATAAATTTCCAAGAATCTGGCCTCTTCAGAGAGAATGTTTTCTTCTCTCTCTCCTCCCTCCCTCCCTCCCTTCATTCCTCCTTTTTTCCTTCTCCTTCCTCTTCTTTCTGTCTCTCTTTCCCTCTCCCTCTTTCCTTTTTATTTATTTCTTCTTTCTTTCTTTTTGCACTTTACACATCACTTATTAGAAAGAATTACACAATTGAGGTAACTTCCATAGCCTGTCATATTATATAGTTTCTTTTTTTTCTTTTGGTTTGTATGTCCTCTCTGCACTGAATAATCTCCACTTTTTCCACATTTACTTCTTGAAGGTATGAACTAACACCTTTTTTATCTTTTGTGCCTGATATATTATTTAGTATTTGGCACACATTTGACAAACTGAACATATTTATTGAGCAGGTCAGTAAATATATATGTAACTGCACATTACACAAACTGTAATGGTCAGTAACTCCCTTGGTTTTCTCTATTATTTCATTTCAGGCTTTTTTTTGCATGAGCAATTAGAGTTTACCATGATTTCACATTACAAAAAATATCTCATAATTATTAAGGAATATTCCAAGGGTAAGAGGGCAACAAGCAACACTTACTTTCTCCTTCCATTTATAAGATCTGTACCAACTGAAAGTTTATCATCACCTATTTCTCCTTTTCAAACATTCAAAATGTATTCTGTTTTCTAAATTTAACTCATAGTACAGATTAAAGATTATTTTTTCTCATTCATTAGTCTTTTTGAGGAGTAACACTAAGTTGCCAGTATCTCCCTATATTGGGTCCAAAGAATTAATGTCACATTCAACATCGTCTTCTTCTCTGGCCTTTTCCATGTGGTCATAACA
Organism: Lyroderma lyra; assembly: GCA_004026885.1. Lineage (NCBI taxonomy): Eukaryota > Metazoa > Chordata > Mammalia > Chiroptera > Megadermatidae > Lyroderma > Lyroderma lyra. The sequence continues at coordinate 86,572 of PVJL010004919.1, forward strand.
TGGCTGATGAATATTCAGCCATTATTCTGTCTTTTAGGTAGGAAGAAAAAAAGTAGGATCCACTGGCATCTATATTTCTTTTTAAGAAAGTAAAGATATTCCCAGGAATAAGATGTTTTCATGCATCATATGTCCAGCCTTAGCTGCAATTGAAGCTGGGCAAGTGTGGAACAGAGTTTTTGTGTTTGTCCATTAACATCTATACCTTAAGACCAAGCATACTGCAACAGCAGAGTTGTGCTAATAAGGTAGAAGAGGGTGTTGCTTTTTTGCTGGCCTTTAAAACTCTAATATTTTTCTTCAGTAACCATATAAAAAGAAGCCTATAACTTATTTTTCCAACAGAAATAGGTACTTCACCAAATAAAAATACAGTTGCATGCCTGGATTCAGGGGAAAAAATTGTTTTCACGATGTGAGTTGAAAATGTGTGTAATATAAACCTTAGGAGGAAGAACTCTTCTATAGTTTTACCATAAAAATGCATTTCTTTATAGTATTTTAAAAGTGTATATTATTGACATGTTCAGCCTTTGACATATGTCAAAGCTTCCTTTTGGGGAGCTGAGCATGGCTAAGGAAGAGCAGGAAGATGGTGCCCACAAGTCTCCTTCCCTGGAGAGTGTATCAGCAGGCTCCTAGATGTCTGTGTTAAATTAGATTTCTGCCCCTAAGGCAAACACTTTAATATAATCAGTCTGACCTCCTTTACTTTACATCTGGGCACCATCAGCTGCCTCTGAGATGCGCCTTGTGGTAAGGGAGTCCTGCTCTGTGAACTCTTTAAGTGTGGTTTCTCACATCTCTATAGCTTTGTAGGCCTCAGGATGTAAGCTCCCTTGGGTTTCAAAGTTAGATATTTGGAAGATTCATCTCTCAAGTGTATGTCTTAAAAGTTGGGTTTCCCAATATGGGCTTAGAATCCTTTACTCCTAAGGACAAAGCTCTGGGTTTTGAATTCCCTCCCAGTTGTAAACACAGCACTAGTGGTTGGGTTTATAGTGAGACTTTGACCCAGCCTCTCCTACATGCTTCTGTGTGGTTTTCTTCTTCTTTGCCTAATATGTAGTTGTCACTCAGTCAGTCTTTATGTTTTTTGGAGAGGAAATTGTTTCATATAAGCTGTAGACTCAGTGTGTCCGTGGGAGGAGGTAAGTTCAGAATCTCCCTATGTTGCTATTGTGAACTGAAATCTCTGGTAATATATTTTCTATGAATTTTTAATAACTTTTGAGTATGAATTTATTAATACTTTACAATTTAGAGGCTTGGAAAAATACATTTTTTTCTAAAGAAGCAAAAAAGGCAGAAACCAGTTTTAATGGGGTGGTGGGGAGATTGAGAATCCAGATTAAGCTCCTCCCTTCTGGGGCTGCAATGAGTACTGAAGTGAGAAGAGACAACAAATGAGAGATAGGAAGAAATTAAATGCTTCACAGATTTAATCATTTCACATTTTTTCCAGGGAACAGATTGTGTCTTTTTCAAAATACTTAAAAGGTGTATAGTTTTTTCAAGCATACTGTATTCCCATTTGGAAAATTATATCATTAGAAAAAAGTCACTTAGGCACATTTGATTATTACAAGCCTTTTGGTTATTTTCAAATGGGTAGTACTCTTAACTCCATTTATCTAGCTATATTCATAATTTAAACATTCATGAATTTACATATATAATGTTTTCTTCTCAACTTGAATTAACATGATGGTCTCTCTCGCTATGCCCAACAGTAATCCTAAATATGTTCCCTCAAGTACATATTTTTGAATTTTCTGTATACTATTAACATACCAAATACATTCAGATGAATTCGTCTAATTCAGCTATGATTCATATCCTTGTTAAACTGTCAGTAAAAGAGATATAAGTTGTACTATCATCATCAGTTTCACCATTTTTCAGTTATAGATAAATGAAAGAGTGATTGATATTAGCCCTAATATACAAGGACTGTCTAGAAAAAAATCCATCCATAAATGTCTCTATTTTTCATATTACATGGCTGGACACTTTCTGGACAGCCAGCCCTTGTATATAGTGTTAGTATCCTGTGCTGCTGTAACAAATGTTCACAAATTTAGCAGCTTAAATAACACAAGTTTATTTTCTTAAAGTTCGGTAAATCAAAGCCCAACAAGGTTTGTTTCACTGGGCTAGAAACAAGGTATTCACAGAGCTGTGTTTCCCTTTGGAAGCTCTAGGCAAGAATACATTTTCTTTCTTTTTCCATCTTTTGAAGGATGCAACCAGCTTGTGTCCTCCTCCCTCTACCTTCAAAGCCAGCAATGGTGGCTTGAATCCTTCTTACACTGCTTCATCCTGATCTCCTCTTCTGCCTTCCTCTTAACTTTTATAGAGCTTTATGATTACATTGAACTCACCCAGATAATCCAGGATAATCTTTCCATTTCAAAATCATTAATTTAGTTATATCTACAAAATCCCTTTGACATGTAAGGTGATATAGTCACAGGTTCCACTTTAGTGTTCTAGGTAGTTCCACTGTAAATGTTGCCACAGCAAAAATGCTTGCAGCAAACATGATTACAACAGAGATGTTTACAGCAAAACTACTGGGCATAGATATACATACACAGAGCCCATTCAAGTACTACATTTTTATATTAATAACTGTTTTTTGAGAAATTATAATACTTCTTTTCATCCTGGAGGTGAATTCAAACAGTCAAATCATGTATATTATTGGCTGAAAACAAATCACACTAAGTCAACTCCATACTTCAAGAAAAAAATAAAACATCACATTGTTACTTAAATTGTTCTTTACATAAAATCACATCTTTCAGAGTTAAAACTTTCTTTGCAATCTTCAAACACCTGCTTGCAATTATTCCAGATAATCTCTATTATACACAAATTCAGAAATTTACATCCCAGAAAGAACTCTAACCATAGTGGAACAGATAAGACAAGAATAAAATGGTTAAGAATATAGGTCAGGGGGTTTCCTGGTGGTGTAGTGGCTAAGCTTCTGCACTCTCTGCGCTGCAGCCTGGGTTCGATTTGCAGCCAGGGAACAACCAAAAAAAAAAATGAACATAGGTCAAATGATACAGCAAATGTCAGAAAGTGTTCAGCGGTAGTCAGTGCAAAGGATCTTTTAAATGCTGAGCATAGAATCTGATACATAGGTTATTAATAAATATTGATTAAAAAAATTGAATTAAAAAATGAATGAATAACTGAACTGATCCCTGAATAAATGCTTAGAATAGAAAGATAATCATGGAGAGGGTAGTCAATTGGTTAGGATAAATACTTAAGAAAGACTCTCAGCACTTAAGGATAAACTTTCAGGAGTATTCCAGTATCCTGTGTTAATAGTAATTTTATATTATAGAAATATTTAGCAATAGATAAAAAAATAGTAATACATTTCTGTGAAGAAAGTATTTTTTATTCTTATTAAATTTATTGGGGTGACATCGGTTAGTAAAAGAGTATTGGTTTTGAATATACAATTCATAAAACATTATCTATATATTGCCTTGTATATTCTCCAGCCAGAATCAATTCTCCTTCCATCACAATATATTTGACCCACTTTACCCTCTTGTACCACCCTTCTACACTCTTACCCTCTGGCAACCATTAAATTGTTGTCTATGTTTATGCGTTATTATTTATTTGTTGTTTTAGTTTTATATCTCACATATGAGTGAAAACATATGGTTCTTGATTTTTTTGTCTGAGTTACTTTGCTTAGCTTGATAATCTTAAAATCCATCTATATAGTCACAAATTGCAGTATTTCATCTTTTTATGGCTGAGTAATATTCAATTATATGTATGTACTTCATGTTGTTCATCCAATCTTCTATCAAAGAGGACTTCGGTCATTTTTATGGCCACAGTGAATAATGATGCAATAAATATAGGGCTACATATATCTCTATGGATAAAAGTTTTCAGATATTTGGGATAGATACCCAGAAGAGGTATTGCTAGATCATATGGTAATTTCATGTTTAGTTTTTTAAGAAAACTTCATAGTGTTTTCCATAATGGTTATACAAATTTACATATTCATCAGCAGTGTGTAAGGAATCTTTTTTCTTCAAAACTTCTCCAATAGTTGTTATTATTTGTCTTGTTGACAATAGTCAGTCTAACAGGTGTGAGGTGGTATCTTATTGTGATTTTAGTTTACACTCTCCTAATAGCTGATGAAGTTGAGCATTTTTTCATATATCTATTGCCATTTCTATGTTTTCTTGAGAGGATGTCTGTTCAGGTCCTCTGCCCATTTTTTAATAGCATTGTTTGTTTTTTGGTTTTGAGGTGTATGAGTTTTATATATTTTACATATTAGACTCTTATTGAAGACATTATTTGCAAATATCTTCTCCCATTCTGTTGGTTGCCTCTTTGTTTTGTTGGTGGTTTCTTTTGATGTGCAGGAGCTTTTTAATTTGATAAAGTCCATTCATTTATTTTGCTTTAACTTCCCTTGCCTTTGAGGTCAAATTCATAAAATCTTCTCTCAAACCTAAGTCCATAAATTTAGTACCTATGCTTTCTTCAATGCAATTTATTGTTTCAGGTCTTATATTTAAGTCTTTGATCTATTTTGAGTTAATTTTAGTATATGATGACAGACAGCAGTCTACTTTTATTCTTTTGCACATGGCTTTCCAATATTCCCTGCACCATTTATTGAAAAGGCTTTTTTTTCTCCATAGTGTATTTTTAGCTCCTATATAAAAAATTATCTGTTCATATCTATGTGGGTTTATTCCTGGGTTCTCAATTCTATTTCATTGGTCTATGTGTCTGTTTTTCTCCCAGCACTGTAATGTTTTGATTATTGTTTCTTTGTAGTACAAATTGAAGTCAGGGAGCGTGATACTTCTAGCTTCATTCTATTTTCTCAGGATTGCTTTGACGATTCAGGGTTTTTTTTGCTTTTTTTTGTTTTGTTTTGTTTTTTGTGATTCCACATAAATCTGATGATTTCTTGTTATGTTTTTATTTATTTGTTTGTTTGTTTTTATAGACGCCATTGTGATTTGGATGGTAATTGCATTAAATCTGCATATTGCTTTAGATAACATGACCATTTTAACTGTGCTGATTCTTCCAATCCATGACCATGAAATGACTTTCCATTTCTTTGTGTTTTCTTCAATTCTGTTTAATAATATCTTGTAGATTTTAGTGTATAGGCCCTTCTTTTTTTTATTCCTAGGTATTTTATTCTTTTTGTTGCTAGAAAATACATTTAAAATTTTTTTTCTGAAATTTTATTGTTAGTATTAGGAATACAGTGGATTTCTACATAGATTGTGTATCCTGCGAGTGTACTGCATTTGTTCTTTGTTTCTAATAGCTTTGATGGAATCCTTAGGGTTTTCTATATCAAGTATCATGTCTGCTAAAAGTGGCAATTTGACTTCAATCCCAATGTGGATGTTGTTTCTTTATTTCTCTTTCCTGATTGTTCTGGTTAAAACTTGCTGTGCTTCAACAGTGCTATGTTGAATAAAAGTGATGAGAGTGGGCATCCTTGTCTTGTTCCTGATCTTAGAGGAAGAGTTTTTAGTTTTTCACCATTACGTATGATATTAGCTGAGGGTTTGTCATATATGGCCTTTATGATGTTGAGGTATCTTTTTTCTGTACCCATTTTATTGGATGTTTTAATCATAAATGGATGTTATGTAAACTATTTTTTTGTGCAACTATTGATATGATCATGATTTCTATTGTTTATTTTGTTTATGTGGTATATCACATTGATTGATTTAAGTATGTTGAACAACACACTACTAATGAACAACATGGTTAAAGAAGAAATAAAAGGGGAGACCAAAAGGTACATAGAAACAAGTGAGAATGAAAAGACAATGTATCATAATTTTGGGATATACAAAAGCAGTACTAAGAGGGAACTTTTTATTATTACAGGCCTATCTTGAGAAACAAGAAAAAATCTCAAATAGACAACCTAACATTATACTTAAAGAACTAGAAAAAGAAAAAGAAATGAAACTCAATGTCAGCAGAATGAAGAAAAGAATAAAAACAGCAAAAATAAATGAAATCAAGAACAAAAGGCAATAGCAAGAATGAATGCAATGAAGTGCTGATTCTTTGCAAAGATTAATAACCTCCTGGCTAGGCTCACTAAAGATAGAAGAGAAAAAATATAATAAATAAAATTTGAAATGAAAGAGAAGTTACAGTAGTTACAACAGAAATACAAAGGATCATATAAGAATAATGTGAAAGACTGTATGTCACCAAATTCAATAACCTGGAAGAAATGGACAAGTTCTTAGAAATATATAACCTTCCTGGACTGAATTATGAAGAACTGGAAAAATCTAAACAGACTGATCAGTAGTAAGAAAATTAAAATAATCATGCAAAACCTCCCCAAAAGTGAAAGTTCAGGACCAGATGACTTTCGCTGATAAATTCTACCAAACTTTCAAAGATGATTTAATACCTGGCCCTCTCAAACTTTTTCAAAAAATTGAAGAAGACACAGTACTTCCCAACTCTTTTTATGAAGCCAACATTACCCTGATACCAAAGCCTGGTAAGAAAAACATAAAAGAGAAAATTACAGACCAATATCTCTCATGAATACAGATGCAAACATGCTAGCAAATATATATTCACCACCCAGAGTCAGTTCTGTTTCCATTACCATATATTTGACTTCCCCGCCCTCCTCTCCCCACCCTTACTATAGAATTGTATACCTGGAACCTATGTAATTTGTACTAATCAATGTCACCCCAATTTAAAAAATACTAGCATATAAAATTCAACGATACATTAAAAAGATTATATATCACAATCAAGTGGGGTGTTTATTACAGGGGTACAAGAAAATAAATTTTAAAAGCCTACCAAGTAATTTTTAAGTCTTTTTCAAGCCTTGTATTTAATAACAAAAGGATATTAGAAATCATATTTGTGGCCAATAACTCATATGTGAAATCTCTTAGATCATCATGCTTTTCTCAGGTTTAACCTGGCATTGTGAATCATCTAAGAGTTGCTTTTGTGCCCAAACTGATGATTTTTCCAAGTATTTACTGCTTAGTGCCTGCTTCCATGGAGAGTACCTAAAGTAAATATTCAGTAAATATGAAAAGTCAACGTTTCTCATATTCTTAACAAATAGCAAGCCTCCGAAGATGATGAAACTACATTGAAAACTAGATGAGTGATTTGTGAATCCATATGCAGAGCCCCTGAAACCAAACCTGCTTAACTGAGAGAGGACTAATCCTCAAGCCTGGATGCTCACTATTAATACATAAGGAATTGAAGGATTTAATAATATGATTTTTCCCTTGGCAGGGGGAGTCTTTGATTTGTTGACTAAGTGTTGAAAACAGGAGAATTGTATTAGGCTATAAATTGAGCGCTGTATTTGGGAAAATATATGTAACCTGGAACAAGAAGTACTATCCTGAGTCTGTTATGACCTGACAAATGGAGATTCATTTGACAGACTCTAATCAGGATGGCCATCTCATCCTGGCACGACTGCTGAGGCTGGAGGATGACATTTTATTAAATTCAGATGCTGGTGAATTGTCAGCACTTATTTTGCTTGTATGTTCTACAGCTTTCAGTGTTATTGATTATGAAATTTTAATATAATGCTTGGAAACATACGCTGCATTTCAAGAGCAGCCTCAGATTGATTTAGACCTTCACTGCCCCCAAGACAGTGGTCAACATCATTTTGTGTATAATTCTTCTTACCTATTCTCCCTTCTGTCTCATCTGATCTTCCTTAACATAACTTATTTCTCTTCATTTTCTTCATCCTAGACATAAAGCATGCCACTGGCTAAAAGAAGATTCCAAAACCAGTTTTTGATTTAATTTAAAATATTCAAGCTATCTGGATACTCATATTTGAGACAGTTTATATAACTGAACCATTTACAAAAACTCATTAGTATTTATGTATATTTAAACATTAGTACACTGTGATATTTTTTATGAGTTTTATGAAATTTTGTAGCACCAGTTATAATAAAATTTCTTACATTTAAACTCACACAAATAATAAATAAAATTTATTATTATTTCATTTAAGTAACTTCATAATTAAGTCATTTCATTTTACATTTGACATAAATGGCTTTTGATAAAATTTCAATTTCATTATTTTACAGTTTGTTTAGACATTAGTGTTCTTTTGAATGAGATTTTATTTATACATTTGATCCACAAAATATCCAGCCATGTAATGTGAAAACTACAGGCATTTATAGATGTATTCTTTCCAGACAACATATATATAATGTACATATATATGTGTGTGTGTATATATATATCTATATCTATATTTATATACCTACATATATATATATGTTTCCCTATCCACATTTTCTGACACAGGAGGACCATTGCCTGTCCTTACTTGTGTTGGTCTTATAATAAGATTGAAAGTTTGTTCAGCACATTGATTTATTTTCCCTCTAACAACTTGATTACTGCAATTCCCTATTAGCAGCTACTTTCCAACTACTGTACCAAATTTCAAAGCTGAAATATACTGGACAAGCGGTCGGCAATGCCTTATTGGAGAAAGCAGAAGCAGTTTAATTCTTTTTCTACAGTCTCCTATTGAAGAGGTTTAACAAAAAACTGCAATCTCTATTTTAATAAAGATTTATGTATTTCTACCTATAGTAATAAATTTTAAAGAGAATGTCATAATATCAGTGAAGTAACCTGAAAAGTTAAAGACATAAAAATAATCTATCTTTTCTAGAAGTTAACTACAATGATTCTAGTGACTAAATTCAACTTTAGTAAAGTATCAAGATGGAAATCTAGTTAACAGTTACACTGTGAATATACCATATAAGAACTGCTCCAAGTGAGTGACATGTGTGTCAGGAACATTAGTGAGTCTGAAAAATTATCTTTAATTTTATACAATGAGTGAATGAATGAAAGGAAGACAAAATGATTTACATGTTTTGGAGAAAATTGGATCTATTTCAAAAAATATTCAGAGTCTGGTAATAACATATTGGCATTGAAAAGAAAGAAAGGAGTTCCCTGGTGGTGTAGTGGCTAGGCTTCGGCGCTCTCAATGCTGCAGCCTGGGTTCGATTCCCAGCCAGGAAATTACCCTTCCCCACAAAAAATAAAGAAAATAATGATAGTCTCTTTATGTATAATCCCACAGAAAAAAATTTTTAAAGGAGTAACATTTTTCAGACAAATAATTGTTAAATGTATACATAATAAAATAAGTAAAAGAAGGCATATTTTAAAATATTTTTTGTCTAATATGAAAAGTGATTAATACTTCTGTCATGTACAGAAAAATTATTTTAGTTTTGCAGGAAAATATAAATCCACTATTGGATAACTAGGAAAAGAATAAATTGGGGTAGTGCTATAATTCATAAGCAAAATATACAAAGTTTGAAGCTATGGGATACATTTATTTTTCTACAAATTTGAAAAAATTCTTTTTAATTTTTAACAAATTAAGGTATATGTGTCATATAACCTTATATTCATTTCAGTTCTACAACCTAATCATTTGAAAATTGTGTACAGTGCAAAATGATCACCATAATAAGTCTAGTTAACATTCAGATTTACTCTGTTAGCAACTTTCAAATATGCAATACAGTATTATAAACTATAATCACCATGCCGTACATTACATGCCCAGGACTCATTTATTTTATTTCTGGAAACTGGAATTTTTCAACCCCTTTTACCCACTTGGCCCACGCCCCCAACCACCAGTCTGTTCTCTGTATCTATGACCCTGTTTTTTTTTTTTTTTTAAGAACTCACATATAAAAGTGGTATCATGCAGTATATTTCTTTCTCTGACTTATTTCATTTGACATAATGCCCTTGATCTATTAATGTTGTTGTAAATGGCAAGATTTCATATGTTTTGTGATGGAATAATATTCCATTGTGTATATGTACCACATCTCTATCCATTCATTCATCGATAGACACTTAGATTATTTCAATATTTGCCTATTGTAAACAATGTTGCAGCAAACATGGGGTACATAGAACTTTTTGAGTTAGTGTTTTTGTTTTCTTCACATAAATACCCAGAAGTGGTATTCTTGGATTATGTCATAGTTTTATTTTCAATTTATTTTATTATTAGTTTCATGTGTACAAAACAACATAGTGATTAGACATTTACATAACTCACAAAGTGATAACCCCAACAAATTTACTACCCATCTGACACTTTACATAACTATTACAATACAATTGGCAATATTCCCTATGCTGTGTTTACATCCTATGAATATATTTTTTGTTATAGTTGAATTCAATGTTATTTTATATTAGTTTGGTTGTATAGCATAGTTAAACATTTAAATAAATTATGAAGTGATACCCCTGATAAGTCTAGTACCCATCTGATACTACACATAGTTTTTACAATATTATTGACCATATTTTTCATTCTGTACTTCACATTCCTGTGACTATTTTGAAACTACCAATGTGTACTTCCTAATTCCTTCACCTTTTTTATCGAGGCCCTCAATCCTCCTTCCATCTAACAATTATCAGTTTGTTCTCTGTATCTATGAGTCTATTTCTGTTTTCTTTGTTCATTTATTCTGTTCTTTGTATTACATATAGAAGTGAGATCATATGGTATTTGTCTTTCTTGGTGTGACTTATTTCATTTAGCATAATACCCTCTATGTCCATTCATATTGTTGAAAATGATAAAACTTTATTCTTCTTAACATCGGAGTAATACTTCATTGTATACATGTACCACAATTTCTTTATCCAATCTTGTACTGATGGGCATTTTACTAGTTTCCATATCTTGGCTACTGTGAAAAGCAATGCAGTAAACATAGGGATGCATATATTATTTTAAACTAGTGTTTTACATTTCTTTAGCTATTTGAGGTCACAAAATTAATTTCGTGAACTCATTGTCATTAATGGGGACACTTCTAAATTAGATCACATTAGCAAATGATGATTGTTGAGGGTGTATCCTATGAAGCCTTCCCCCAAACTGCTCTTCTACCAGTCATTACGCACAGTTTCAGAATAACCCATTTGTGATGTTTCTAAAACTTCCTCAAACATATAATTACATCCATAGCCAAACTATGTGATCAATTTAGTTATTGACTGAGTAAAAGTAAGTGCATGGTCTATAATCATGATTCTTTTCAAGTAGTTTTTTAAAATTTAATGTTTAACATAGTTTCAGTTATTACCATCAGTGATTGTTAAGTATGTCAGTTATGGATCAGTAGTTGAAAACTGGAATGTTTAAAAAACCAAAACTTGATGTGGATCATAACCTGTTGCTAAGTAATTCTCAACATGTGTCTGCAGATAAAAGTGCACGTACACCAGGAAGATAGTAAAAAGGTGCTTGCCTCAGATACTACACAGGAAATACTCTCAAGAGTGTATTAAACATGAGTTTTTATTTGTAAGGGATAATTGATGGATTCAGCACAAAATGGCTCCGCCATCTTCTCCTTCTCTTCCTTTACCTTGGGATGACTCAGCTTAGCTCAGGACACCAAAACCCACCCTAGCCTGGGAAATTGAAACCTATCCCTGACCAATCAGAAATAGCCACCTATACTTCTCTCTGCATTTTGCCCGCCAAACCCTCCTACCTATATAAATGCCCTCCCAACAGTCGGAGCTGCTGTTCTCCCATTGCGAGACAGCCTGGAAGGTCGCTTAATAAAGCTTGTAACTACCACCTGGTGTTTCTGCTCTTTTCTATCAATAATGACTGTCTTAAGCTTTTGCGTGTTGTTTGTGGGGAAATATTGTTCATTGGTTGCATGAAATCTTCTCTACTTATGTGACATTTAGAAACTAAACATCTTATGTATAAAAACAAAAAATACAATATTTTTGACGCTTAGAAAAGCATCCATCTGTTACTTTATACATGATGTTAGGAAAGACAATGAGATTGTAGTTGAGACTTCATACTGTATTGCTTATTGCATAGCTAAATGTGGTAAAAACCATACCATAACTAAAGATTTAATTTCTCCTTGTATTAAGGATACCATTTTTTGTATGTTTGGGCAAGAACATGTCTGCAAAATCAATACTATCGCTTTTTCAAACAATATAATGTCTCTATAAATTTAGGAAATGTTTGATGATTTTGAAGCTGTAATAGTAGATAGAATTAGAAAAGTCAATTCTTTTCCCTTCAGGTCAAAGACAGTGTAGATGTTGCTTGTCATCCCAAGGTACTTGGTAGGAAATGAAATTGAGGAAAACCTGTTACTCTGTTACTTATTGAGAGAACATATCACAGGCAAAGATATTTTTAACATAACCAATGGTTATTTTACTGAAAAGGACAATAGTTGGTCAAATTGTTGTGGTGTATGCACTGACAGAGTCAAACCTATGTTAAGCTGTTTTATAGGCCTACCTGGCCAAATTTAAAAAGTAGCCCCCTGTGTACCATAATGTCACTGCTGAATTCATAGACAAAGTCTTGTATCCGAACCTCTTCCTAGTGAACTGAAAGATGATGATGAGGCTGTAAAAGTTGTATATTTTATTAAGTCACAACTACAGAACTCTACATTGTTTGAAGCACTGCAAGAATTGCTGTGTTTTAAGCACTGTGTGAAGAAATTAACAGCATTCAGACCCCATTACTTTTGCATACGAAGCTAAGGTGGATATCTCATGACAAAGTACTCAGACATTTGGAATTAGACAGGAAATTCAGATATTTTTGGAAGACCATTGGTTTCCTCTTGCTCCGAAGTTTCAGGATAGTAATTGGCTTCAAAGTCTTGCATATTTATCAGATATTTTTTGAGAAATAAACAAACACAATTTGGTATATGTGCTGCTAAAGTGAGCACAACAGACTCCATTTGGGACTTCAAAATAGTTCAACCACTACATTCAAAGTAACCCACAAAATTGAGTCAATGATTAAAAAATTGGACTTTTGAAAAGCATGTATTGAAAAACATCCTCCTGAACTTGTTTAAACTCTGTAAACTTCTTATCTGAGAATGACTTGCACCAATCCAAAAATGTGAAAGAGAATATTGTAAGTAAAGTGGAGGGTCTTAAAGTGTCCTTTTATATGTTAATTTCCTCAACATGGAAAAGAAAACAACTGGATTGCAGAACCCTTCAAAGATGAATTCTTCAAAGAAGCTGAATGCCATCAATGTAAAAGAGCAGTTAATGAACTTTCAACTGATTCTTGTTTAAATTCTGATTTTAAAAGAAAGGATCTTACTATCTTCTGGGTAGATAGATGTCAGTGAGAAATACAAACAGCTCAGTGAGAAGGCACTGAAATACCTCTTTCCATTTACTAATACTGAACTAGTGGAGGGAACTTTTCCTTCTTACACTTTCATAAAAAATAAGTACTATAACAACCTTAACGTAAGTCCAGCTTTAAGGCTGTATCTTGTATCTTTTGAACCTGACTGACTTAAAGAAACTAAGTGCATCAAAGCAAGCTCAATGATCTCAATAACAATGTTTCAATCAGCTGGTGATCTGCATAATCATTATAGACTATTCAGATAACACAAATACTATTATTAATACTAAATTAAAAGTTAGTTAAATACTTGATCATCACTATCAACATTTAACTGTGTTACAAATATCATAAAATTAAATCTGTGGTTTGTACTTTTAATGTAGTAATTTTTCTTTCCTAACTTATTACCTCATTTCAGTATTTTCCATTAAGATAGGCACTGAACAAAAGTATCAATACTTAAAACCAGCTGTTTGAAAAACAAGGGGTCCAATTTATAGAAATGTGTACACGAGTGGAAAAAGCTGGGGGCCACTGTCCTAGGAGACAAAAATTTTATGCTGAGAAAGCTCTGGTAGAGATGATATGTAGTTATATTTATATATTTGTGTTATTTCTCTGTGAAAAAGAATTAGTGACTCAAAGAAGTTGTCAACAGTCAGAGCTGTTGAAAGATAAAATATTACAGATTCCAATGCGAAGCAAGGGACTAAGGCAAAGAAGATATCCCCATCTGCTGAAGGTTTCAAGCATAAACAAGAAATAAAAACTTTTGTGGATGATATAAACTTGTTGACAATAAAAGCATAGTGAATCCAGATATGAATAATGTTTTGAGGCATACTAGTAAGGTAATTCTTTTTCAGTATATATTTAAATGTAATTTTTTTTTATTATTATAGAGGTGAAACAAAGAGATAGTTTATTGAAGAAAAAGTACACTCCAAAGAGGTAGGAGTGGGCTCAAGCAGGAAAATGGCTCAAGTGCCTAAATGTAATCTTAAAATAAAATATACTGGTGTTTTCTATGACAAAAATATAAAATCAGTTGGAAAAAGTAAGGCTTGTAGGAAGCTTCTGGAAGTTTCCTTAAATGATAATCTTGCCTTTCTGCTTGTTTCACTTCCAGCTGGCACACTGCTCCCCAATAGATTGAGGACTGTGCTGTGTCATAAATACTTAGTGAAAGTAAAGTATTTACAGCTTTCCTTTTTTTTTAACTTTTATTAAGTTTATTGCGATACACTGGTTAGTAAAATTTTATAGGTTTCAAGTGTACAATTCTATACTACCTCATCTATTTATTGCATTATGTGTTTACCTCCAGAGTCAGTTTTTCTTCCATCACCATATATTTGACCTTCTTTACCCTCTTCTACCACCCTACTCCCCTTTACCTTTCGATAAGCACTAAACAGTTGTTTGTGTCTGAGTTTTTGTCTCTTTACCTTGTTAATTTGTTGCTTTCAGTTTTATATCCCACATATGAGTGAAATCATAGAGTCCTTGACTTTTTTTTCTGACTTCTTTGCTTAATAGGATAATCCCGAGATCCATCCATTTTGTTGCAAATGGCAGTATTTCATCTTTTCTCATGGCCGAGTAATATTCCATTGTATATATGTACCACAGCTTCTTCATCCAATCATCTATCAAATGACACCTTTAGTGTTTTCATATTTTGGCAACCATGAATAATGCTGCAATAAACATAGGGGTACATATATATTACAAATACATGTTTTTACACCTTCCAGGTAGATACCCAGAAGAGAGATTGCTGGGTCATAGGGTAATTCTTAAAAATGCTGACTGCCTTGTTTTCAGGCATGGGTCTTATGGACAAATTAAAAAATTTTTTTTTTACATTCAGTGTTGAAAGGCAATCATTTCAGACTTTTAAAATAAAAGCTTATTTTAAATATTTTGTGGCCAGCCAAAGTTGTCATAACTCTTGCCTTGAAATCTTAGTATTATAACTCAAGAAGTTTCCTCTGACTCCAGTTATAATACAAGGCATATGGGGTAACAGGATAGCAGGAACTTGGTCTTTTTAAATCTAGTCTCAAGCCTTTGGAGTGCCAGATTTCCCTTTCTAAGAAGTGATCAAAGTTGCAAAATCTGGCTTATTTTTATTACTAAATAAATCACTAAAGATGAAGCTAATTATAAAAGAGATTGCTGCTATTTGTGATCAAATAAATTTATAATCTCAACAGAGTGGAAATAAAAAAAAAACTTAATCAGAGAATACTAAAAATATGTGATAAATATAGAAGCGCTTTGTTAATGTATTTTCTCCCTGGGGTTTCCTCTGAATGTTGTTAAAGTTGATCAAGGGAAAACTTATAAATTTCCTAAAAATACAATTCCAAAATTTAGCACTAATCTTATTAGTAGTAATGTGAACTGTGCATTTTAAATTAAGATGAGTTTAAGTCATTTTGCTTTAGTTTAAAGTCAGTCTATCAGTTTTTTAGCACCATATGAGCATTATATAATTACAGTGAATTATGTGACATGAGATGACTTGGTAGGTTTTACATCTAAAATTAGAATTATTTAATTTGAATTACTTATATATCATTTGACTACATGCATGAGCTGATCACATCATAAAGAAAAAGTGCTTTCCACAGTGGCAATAAAAGGCCACTTAGTTTGATGTGCAAGATTTAAAATTCTAGCATCTGATCCAACATTTGTAAAACATGTCTCTTGACTCTCTGTCCAGCTTCTCTATTATTCAAATGAAGACAAAAGTTTAATGATACATGTCATATCAAAATATTAAAAATGACTTTGGAAAAAATAAACTTTCAGGGTTACAGATATAAATTCTAGAAATACGATTTTAATATTTTGCTCTATTTGAATATATTTACTCTAGTTTCAAAGGTCACTAATGTTATTATAATTGTCATATACAACATTTTCTTTGTTAATTTGCTTAGCATCCTCCCTGCTAGAATTTCACTGTAGGCTTGCACTCCAAAAATTGTCTTCCCCTAATTCATTTGTCTCTTTTCTATTTCTAACTCTCTTTGACACCTGCATTTTATTTCAACTAAAGTGTCTTAAATGTCTATGATAATGCACCAGCTATTATATATTTAATATATAATATACATACATATATTTTAGAATTTAACTAATGTACTCAAAGTCTCCATTTGAAAGTAAAAGCTAATAACAGCTCCCTATGGTAGGTATTGTCTCATTCTGTTCTTTCTTGTTTCTCACTCTGAATGTGAGCATTTCCCAGGTTTATATTTCTGACCAACTCTTTTCTTTATAAGAGATCCACTCAAGGTTACAATATTTACTATTACATCCATGTGGTTGAATTTCAACACATATATTTTAAATTTGACTTCTCACTGAAACTTCTTCTTCATTTTTAACTGCCTACAAGGCATTTTCATGTAAACATTTTTCTAGTACCTTTAAGTACAATAGATCTGTTAATAATATGGAAGTCATTATAACTCCTCAACTCACATCTATCCTTCTGATATTCCAAATACAACACATTTTATTTAGTTACTCAGAAAAAAAAAACGCTAAATAGTTCTTAATCATTACCTCTTTTTTATCTCCTGAAGGAAATAATGTATTATAAACCAGAGAATTTTCTTTTTATTATCACCCACAATTATTTCTGCTTTGTAATTCCTAGTGCTACAAATTTAGCTTAGGACTCTGCCACTTCATACATTCAGCATATTGAAGTAGATCCTAGATTTATTCCTCTGCTGTATTCTTTCTTCTTAATCATCCATTGTGAGTATAATTTTTCAGAATAATTTTTACAAAATCATTTTGTATTACTTTCCTTAATTAAAAAGCTGCAGGTGCAGTTCCATTGCTTTAGGAACAAACTGTGTTCTGTGCACTTGAATTTCTGCCCTTGCTTATTGAAAACCTCCAAATCCTTTACAAATATCATAACTATCTCTCAGTATGAATCCTATAATCCTAATTTAATAAAGTAAGAAGCTTAAGTGAAAAAGAACAGACTTAGATGTTGTATTTACCATGGATCAAAGTGGTGATATGGAAAGCTAGATGATAAATATAAAAATGTAAATTAGGAACAATTTATATAGGGTCTTGAGTATATTCATAAGGTTATTTTATACCATACTTTAGGCCAAAAATTTGGGTCTTGAAAGTAGGGAAGGCCAAACCAACCTCCAAAGGATGATGATCTTGAACAATAACCAGAAATTCCAGTCGTGGTAGACTAGAATTAAAGAACACATGTAAAAAATGAAGTTAAAGTTTTAGTCAAGAAGGCAAAGAGAAAAATGTAACATAAAACAAAAACATGACTAGGGTGAGTTTTAAGAATAATGGAGAAAGAGTGAGTCAAGTTAATATGGATGAATCTAGACAGGCGAGTCCATCTGAGAATTCCCTGAGGACCAGGGTAGCAATGATTTAAAAGAAAATGGAAAGGCAAATAAAACAATCATGTGAACTTATAAATATTCAGAAAAAGAGTGTTTAAGTAAAAGGGAATATAATTTAAGCTTTCCTATACAACTATTTTTATATTGTGGCATGCACTGCCTTTGGCATTGAGAAAAATTTAATTTGGAATTCAATTTCTTCTGTGTCTTATTTACACTAGGTTTGTGTTCTGAATGTAAAGCATTTAGAACAATACTGAGCATACATTAAATAATTAATAATTGGAAGTCAATATTATTATTGTAATAATATTGTAAATGTTATTTTCCTCTGCATGTCCTAATTGAAAGCCTTTAAATCTTTAGGTATACCTTTGCTCTCTATATGCGTCACTTTTGCCCCATAGAGGTAATCATAAAATGATTTATGTATCAAAAGTTTAAATTTAAATTCATTACCTGAAAGTAAATTTATCTGTTATATTCTTTCTACTTGGAATAAGTAACAACGTAATAAGGTCATTCTTCAACGAATCAGGAAAACTTGTTACATTATGAAATGCATTCTCTTTCAGTCTGTTATATATCTGGAATAACAGGCCCCTCAATGTCTGTAAATTTGTGTCAACTAAGTGATTATATGAAAAAACCCTACAACACTTTTTTCTTGGACCTTATGAAATCCTGCTGTAGTGACTACCACATATAAGGCCATGGAAGAGATCAGCTTTTTATTTATTTATTTATTTATTTATTTATTTATTTATTTATTTGTAGTATGTGGGTAGTTCCCTAGCTGGGAATCGAACCCAGGCTGAAGTGTTGACAGCTCCAACGCCAAAGCCTTAAGCCACTACACCACCAGGACACTCCCTTATTGTTTAATTTAAAACCATCTCCTTTTTAAATATATTTTTATGCAGAGTCTACTGTTCCTTTTTGAGTTTTATAATGTATTCCAAATATAATAGAGAAAAGCAAATTACGAATGGGTAAAGAGCCTCAGTGTTCACGCATGTATACTTAAAATGGCTTGTTATTATGTTCTAAAATTTGAAACTGAGCCCTAACTTAGGTTTATATTTAGTAATTTTCTCTTATGTTTTTATATAACCACCTATAAAAGGGACCCCCTTTAAAAAACCAGAATTATCATTTTTGACATGACAGAGATTGTGCATTCAGAATTTGTTTCTTTGACTCAATTACCCAGAGTTTTTATCTGGAAGTTTTGAGAATGTTGCGTCATGATTTATGGAAGAAATGTTCTGAACTGTGGCAAACAGATGAATGGCTCTCCCACCACGAAAATACATCTGCCCACACCTGCTCACACTGCATTGAGTGTTCAGTAATTTTTTACCAAAAACAGCATGACTCACATGCCCCACCCTTTCTAGTCACCTAATCTCACCCCAAATAATTAGTTTTTGTTTCTCCTGATTAAAAAAAAAGTCCTCAAAGGGAAACGTTTTGCTTATATGGAAGAGATGAAACAAAAAATGGCAGAAACACTAAAAAGTTTCAAAATTAATGAGTTCAGAAATTGTTTTGAGCAGTGGAAAAAGCTGATTGATAGGTGTATTGCATCTAGCAAATCTTACTTTGAAGGTGACTGAAGTTTAAGCACATAAGAATAAATACAAATTTCTTTGTAAATAAATTCCATTTTGGGGGGTTCTTCCTTGTATTCTTATCACATAGGAGAGCTAACTTGGCAGCAGTACATGAAAAATATATATATTTTCTGAAATGTTGTAGGTCAATTAAATAGGATGCTTACCAATAAAGCTAATACAAGTTTTATTTCTTGTTCTGTTTCCCTGAGGCAATCAATTCCAAAGAGATAAAAGACAAAACATTTAAAATATTACACAAAATTAAAGAGAACAAAGAATTTACTTCCTGTGTCTTCCCATTAAGGAAAAATCTCACATCCATGATTTCATTCATTTGTTCATTCATTTAATTTCACTTAATACTAAGATTTGACTGTATCTGCTTTATCTTGAAAATTTGCTAAATATATATATAATTTAAATATACATGTATATGCACATATATAATCTATAACTACCGAATTAGTAGACAGAAAAGAATATATATCAAAACTTTTGATTACTGCCCCCAAAAAAATTTGGAAAAGAGAAAATAAAATAAAATAGAAAAACATTAAATTGATTAAAGGGAAAGTACAAAAATGTTTCAAAAGTAAATCATAATACTGGCAATCATAGTAACAATGTGAACTAATTTCACTAATTTAGAGACATAGATATGCAGATAAAAAATTATAAATAATAAATATAAACTGTTTACAATGACACAACTAAAATGCAAGTTCTCAGAAACTTTAAAAGTAAAAAATTAAAAATGTTATTCCAGTAAAATAACAAAAGTCTACCAGGAGAATGTTCCATTGATGATTTATAGCAATATTAGTATCACTGTATATTTATATTTTTATTGAGGCTATATTTGCATTATTTGTGATTTTAAAACATGATCTTTATACAATAACAGAAGATTTCTCACCAAGGAGATCAAACAACTTTAAACTTGTGTTCTATTCATAAAGTAGCCCATAGCATGTACAGCTAAACTTGGTAGAATTAGAAGCTCCCTACAGTTTCATGGAATATTGTGAAAAACATTTTCTAATAATGAATAGCAGAAAAAGTAAATATGTAATTATTTAAATTCCACAATTAATGAGATAGATGAGAGAAATTTGGCAATACATGAATTATTATTGAAGTTCATTATAATAAACTTCTAATATATAAATAACCTTTTCAAATTGAGATTGCCCATAATAGTAATACAGTTCAATAATTTTATATTATAAAACATTTAAAAGTTAAATATATTATATAAACACGATCAGATGAAATGTGGATTTGATATTGGGAGCAACATTGATTTCAATACTATTATTTGCCTTCGGCTATTTTTAATTTAATTTAATTTTATTATTTGGGTTTCTTTCTTTATTGCTTAATTTATTTAGGTGACATTGGTTAGTAAAAATTACATAAATTGTAGGTGTACAATTCTACAATATATCATCCATGAGCTGCAACATGTGTTCACCACCCAGAGCTAACTGCTGTGAAAAACAGTACAGAGGTTTCAAAAAAGGTAAGAATAGAGTTACTATATGACCCAGCAATCCTCTTTCTGGGTATCTACCCACAAAAATTTGAAAACCTTAGTTCGCAAAGATATATGAACCCTAATGATCATCACAGCACTCTTCATGGTGGCCAAGTCATGGAAACAGCCAGGTGTCCTTCAATAGATGACTGGATGAAGAAGCTGTGGTACATTTACAGAATGAAATACTACTCAGCTATAAGAGACGATGAAATCGGGCCATTTATGACAACATGGATGGATCTTGTGATCATCATGGTGAGTGAAAAAAGTCAGACAGAAAAAAACAAGAATTACATGATTCCACTCATGTGGAACATAAAATTGAAAGCAACAAAGAAACAAAACTCATGAACACCATCATAATTTAGTAGTTACCTGAGAAGGGTCGGAGGTACAAGAGCAAGAAAGGGTCGGAGGTACAAGAGCAAGAAAAGGGAGTAAAATATATGGTGATGGAAAGAGTACTGACTCTGGGTGATGAATACATTTCAATACTTCCCATTCCTTGTGTTTTAGCATACAAGACATGGTTTTAGACTGCCATATTGATGTCTTTCCAGAGATTTGTAAAAATTCAGGTTGTGGATTCCAAGTGGATATGTAAATATGCCTAATAAAAACAATTAACACTGACATGTTTCAACAGGCAATAGAAGCATATCAAAAGGGCATAAAATATATCTATGATACCCTGGTGATAAAGCTTCTGTTACATTGTTATTGAAAACTGTGATAATGGCAGCAGGAGAAATGTTTCTAAAGAGTTGGATAGAAATACAGATGGTTTCTCACCAGGTCGTGTTGTATCCCTTGCTAGTCTATCTAGTTAACCAGTGTTTCATATAGAGCTAACACAGTAATTTATCATTTTCTTATATTTGAATTTATTCAAATTATTTTGATATTGTGGAGTTAATGATGCAATAATATAAAAATGACTAAAATTATTTTTATTTACAAGATATTTTAACAATAAATTTAAAACCTCTCACTACTGTTGTTGCTCCAAAAACTATTTCATAAATTTGTAATATCCCTGTATTATGCATAAAAGTATTCTTCCAATAATAGCTGCCTAGCATCTTTTCATCCAAATATGAATCATACAGATGAAAATTTGGTTTTTAAATGATTGGCTTTGATTAGACAAAGTTTTTAGATAAATTTATGTATTAGATTGTATAATTAGGCTATATAAGCTTAGATTTTAAAACACATACAGTTTTTCACTGATATCTAAATAATGTACTAGGACAAATGAGAAAGAAAACAAACAAAGGAGACATGATTATATTTCATTCTAAAAGTCATATATATATATATATGCTTGCTTATTTCTATTAATGCATAGCATGTATATACAACACACATGCAATTTTAAAAAATAATAGTGTGCCAATTATTTTGTTTTATATAGCTTTTATTCTACTCAGCTATGTATTAATAGTGCTGTTCTATGTTATTATATATCCTTATTGACATAATAGCTATTGAACATTTTTGTACAGTGTTTTCCATAAGTTATGACTAAAAGTCAATATTTACTACTACTTTCAAAGCATACACTCTCTAACCCAGAGCTAATCCTTTTTAACTACTTCTCCTTATCATTCTTTTAATGTCTCATGAAGATTACTTGCTGATTTTCCCAATATGTGTTCTCAAGATCTTTTGGCTTATTCTTAGTGGAACTTATTACCAAAAGAATGAAGATTACATTCTGTTATTTGTCTTGCATAGAAAAGGTAATTTAATTAAGATCTGGGCTCTGTGATATAAGCAGAAATTTCTTGAAAATTAAGAGAAGTTTTCTTCGTAAGAGATACATTCATCTTTGCTCCATTCTATTTTCCTGTACACTTGAATTGAAAATTAATGCTTGGATATTAGCATATTTATTATGTGAAAAAAGCATTTTGTATTTACTTTTTACGAAAGTGGAAAATCTAAAGAAATAAATACAAAAGCAGAAGTTAATTGATAAAAATACGAAGGCACGCTGATAAATTTTGCCTCCACTCTAATTATTTTTTTCTTATATAGACATACGTGGCTATAACTGTTTCTGTGTAGTCACATGGTGTCTCCCCTCCATCATTCTTGAGCTTGCATGCACAGATGCTTACTTTTTTTTTACCCAGGGTGCATCAAAATGAAAGAGTTGTCAGACATTCCATTCAAACAGTGTGCTGTTACTGAATTCTCAACAGTGAAAAAAATTCTTCCAATACTTTAAAATGTTTAAAAAAGAAGGTGGGGCCTTCTTAAAGAAGATCATTACATGTGATGAAACTTGGTTCTGTCATTATGACCCTGAGAACAAAAGGAAGTCCATAGAATACTATCATAAAGGATCACCTTCCCAGCTGAGGTCTGAGTTTTCTATGTCTTTGACTGAGGTGATCTATTATGACAGTATTGCATGTGGACTGCTTTTTGTTCTCAGGGTCATAATGATGGATCCAAGTTACATCACCTGTAATAATCTTTAAAAAGTCCTTGTTTTCTTCTTCAAAAATTTCAGAAAAATTGGAGGAACTTTGTCCACTGTTAAGAATTCATTAACGGCCTGATGGCTGAACCCAATGTCTGAACACTCTTCTATTTTCATGTGCACTGGGTGAAAAAATGTAAACATCTTCATGTGCAAGGTATAGAATGATGAAGGGGAGACACCATATGACTACACCAAACCAGTTACATCCAGATATGTCTAATATAACAAAAAAATTACAGTGTAGGCAAAATTCATTGGCCCACTCTCATGGACATAAAGCAAAGAAAAAAGGCCAAACTTGGGTTGCTTGAATAACACTATTAAAATCTATCAATGTCTACAAACATTGACACAATAAGAGAAAAAATATAAATTACTTAATACCAAGGATGATATTACTATAAGATCATTACAAACTTTCAGACATTAAAAAGATATTTAGAGAAGACGTTAGAAACAATATAATTGCATGGCAAAAATGTAACAATGTGAAGAAAAAACAAGTTTCTAGATAAATACAACTTGGTAAAGATGACTGCAGAAAAACTGCAAAACTTGAGTAGTCTGATATTTGTTAAAAGAACCAAATGTGCCATTGAAAACATTCCACAAAAGGGTCACAAATAAATGGAAATTCATAGGCACAAATAGGTTCAATTATAGCTTCTTCTGGACGAGTGAATTGTTCAAGTTTTCTCAGAGCAACAGGAGAAGAGTTTAAGTTGCCTGTTTTGGGGTCTATAAACTAGTTATATGAATAATAACCAGGAGAGAAAGTGTTTTTTAATCTTTATAAATTCAGCTGTGCTATGAGAACTTTGCAACATTGCAATTCCTTCTCTAGGAAATACAGAAAGACAGTCTTGACATGCTCAAAATAAAAGTTAAAAAAAGAGAACTATTGTAATGTGATATTTCTGTGAATCATTCAATTGAAGGAGTCTGGACACCACATGAGAAATAAAATAGTAATCAGATTCTTTCCAGATAACTTGACAACAGGTGAACTTGTTTATATTCTGCTTTCCACCAATATAAAAGAGTGGAAGATGGGGAGACTTTTGCAATTCTCCTACAACTTTAAGGTAAGGCCTTACAAAAAAAACAGAGAGCTGAAAATTTATTGCAGTTAATACCTGTTTAAATGCTTAATGCTATCCTCAGTAAAAAAATAAAGTTTTTGACAAAACTTTCTAATTAATATCTCTCTCTTGGATCTTTCAACCTTTCAGCCACTTACTAATAAAAAGGTTTTTAATTAATTTGGGATCTAGAGAGAACATTTGGGCTAATGTTTGCTTAAAATAAGGGAGAGATGTGGTTTGGACAAGGTCATAGGAATGGAGATAGAAAATCAATAAAGTATATTTGGAGGATGTTTTATAAAATACACTGCAGGTCTAGGAGAAGTTTAAATGTGAAGGTTGAAGGTAAAAGAAGAATATAGGATTCCACCTACGTTTTGACTTTTCTAAAGCTACCTATTCTATCTTCCCTCATTTATCTGGGTCTGTTTATGCAGTATTCTTCAAAGCAAGCAACAGAAATAATTCTGTTCCATTTACAGAGAACAAAAATTTATTCAGTGAGTATTTGGTGGCTAACAGTGTCACTAGAAAGGCAGTGAACCATTTTGGGAATGGGCAAGAACAAGAGATGCAAGGTCATGCTAGACCAATAGAAATCAGCTTCCAGAGACTGGCCCATGAGGACAGAGCTGTCCCGTTGCTGCTGCTGCTGCTGCCATCACCACTAAAATATTTTCTCTGTCCCTTAGTTTGGAAATTAGCTCCTGATTCAAAGTTTGAAAGTAGAATGGGGGAATCTGACCAGTTGAATATAGCTCATGTAGCAGTCTCTTTGCTTTAAGGAAAACTAGAAAAATTTGTATCCGGCCTTGATTACTTCTACAGTAAAATATGGGTTTTGCCTCCTTGCAAGGTCCATATATTGAAATATCCTGCCGTAATGGGAAGGGTTTCAGATGCTGCAGAGCCAATAGCTGAAAAATATTCACAAGACTCCTTCTTTACTTACTACTTAAATAGTGCTGTTTGTCAGGAAATCAATTTTAGACTGCATCTCTTTTTCTTCTTCACCTTGTTTTCTTATACACATTTGTAACTTGTAATGTCTATATGCTGGAAATGCTACAGTCCTTATTCCAACAACTTTTTCTAAATACCCACAAGCTGTCAGTCTATGAGCTTTCAGATATACATAGAAGTAGAGGAAAAGTAGTTCCTGCCACTTAAAATGACAGGAAGACTAAAAAGCCAACAATATAATTATCAGGAGAAGTAATGGTGATTGTTATGTGTTCAACAGGACTATAGAAATCCAGAGGGAAAACTTCTAGCCCATCTTCAGAGAAAGAACAACTCATTTAAGGAAGTTGATAGTAAAATTAATCTAGAAGTCTAAATAGAATTAGTCAAATGGAGAAGGTGAAATGGGTAATAATTTTTCAAACGTAAATCTAGTTCCTAAGAAATTAACACTATGAAATGAGCAGTTGGTAGAAGTCAGACATTTGAAAGAGCATGGTATGATTTAATAATTATAAAATAATTATGTCAAGAACACTCAATGTGGGGAGTTCCCTGCAGTGTAGTGGCCTCAGCACTGTCAACACTACAGCCTGGGTTCGATTCCCAGCCAGGGAACTACCCACATTAAAAAAAAAACAAATAAACAAAAAACAGATAAACAAAAAAAAAAAAACCACTAAATGTTTGCCCATGGTGGCAGAAGGTGCCTTCTGTGACATGTTAAATTGTTCATAAGTTACACAAAGGAGGTTTTGTCAGACCTATAGCAGGATTAGAGGAAGCAGACTGGAGTCAAGGAAACCAGATGGAAGGATATTATACAATGTAAATGGGGGAGTCAAGCCTCAACTCCAACTATGTCTGAGTCACATAGGTTTTCATTCTCTCCTCTACATCTCTAATTTTTATTTTTATTTTGAACAATAAATTATTACTCTGCACATACTAATATACATAAAATATAATTTATATTTCATTTTTAATAAAATCATAACTCAATTATATTTAATTTCATGTGTCTATATATGTGAAAAGATAGAAGCCATACTTATGGCTTCTGCCCACATTGATCCTGTCATAACTTTTCCACAGATTATCTCCTATTCCTTATTTATGGCTTAGATCAGATGCCATGTCTTTTATGATGCCTGCTTTTGTTCCCCAGTAGAAAAAGATAACTTGCCTGTTTGAGTGCTTACAGTAATTTTTTTATTAATGTTTAATGGCAATGCAGACCAAATTTTTGTTTATGAATTTGTCTTGTGAATTGTATTATTCTGTTAGTTTTTAACAAACATTATTCTTTTGAGAATAACCAATGTACACAATGTACCTCCATGATTTGGTTTATAAAACACTATATTTAAAAATGTATAGGAAAAAAAATGAATGAATGAATGAATACCATCGAAAGCTCTCTGCAGGAAATATTAAAAAATTGATCTCAACTAATTATAGAAGGACATAGAGGTTAGGATTTTGAGAAGACAATTTTAAGACAAGGTTTGTAGGGCAAAAGGTATGTTGAGGAGTAACTTGTGAAAAGAGAAAGGGGATGACCAAATAGAGAGACTATCAGTCTCTACAAACCCAACTGTGAATTCTAAATGAAAGAGCCTGTTAGAGGTTCTGTGTTGGGTGGACTGGCTCTGCCATTATACTACCTCCTTGCTCAGCCACCGCATGGGTGCCACCCCAGGAAGAGTTTGAATTTGACTGACACTGACTTGATCAGTCATTGGCCAGAAATTGCCCCTGGACAATCCTGGCCTCGGATTAAATACTGAAGTAGATGCCAATGGAACTAAGAGCTAGAAATAGCTAAGCATATTCCTGTAGCTGAGCTGCTAGTCCTTCATTATCTAACACAGATCCACATTTCTATGCACATTTAAAAAGCAGCTTTTCCAGAGCGCACTATCCTTCATGAAGGAAGTTTTAGAAAGGGAATCCTAGTAAGTAAAGTGCCCACTACTAGAGTCAGTGTCAGCCTCAAATGGTACTCATCATCTACTTGTTCTACTTATTCTTTCCAAATTTTGTTTACCTTCTGCTTTCATTTCTGTTAGTTTGGTGGTGTAAACAAAATCTTCATCCTTGAGAAGTCTGAGCTTCTGATATCCATCAACTTCTCAGATAGAGTTGCTGCTCTTATATATTTACATTTGGACAGAAAGCACTAAGAAGAGCTCAAGTGCATTAAAGAATTATGCACATGATCCTCCATACTTCCACTATGAAAAATCAGTCCAAATTCTTCCTGTTAATTATGGTCAAATATAGTGACTCCTCTTGTATTCTGTTGAGTGGACATAGTGAACACAAAATAACTAGATGACATTCAATGACTCCCATACAAGTGTTCATTTTGGAGGAACAGGAGCTCTAACTATGTAGATCCCCGAGTTACAGATATAGGCACAATGTCCCAAGATGAATCATTAGAACACATGGCACAAGAGTTTACTATTGCTTCTACCTCTTGGTTCCTAAATTCATGTATTCATTTTCTTTAGGGCATAACACTATATAAAATATCTGATTTAATATATGTACATGTCTTAGAGGAAAGCATCTCATGTAGCAAGGATATTATCTCCAAACTGATACTTCAGCTGTACCTTCAGTGGGTTATCTTATTGCCAGGAGATTAGTAGCTACTGGGTGATGTGGTATGTGATAGGACCAGGAGATCTGTGGTGTGCATCTACTCCTACAAGTCCTTCTCTGTGAAGTGGTTTCTCTTGTCAGATTATGTGTTGCATGAGATTCCACTCATGTGCATCAGGCATTCTAAACATCATAAGAGAGAAATATTGGCTAAATTCTTAAAGGCAGTAAAGTCAAACCCATATGAAGAATATGTGTTAATTTCTACGAGGACAATTCAGTGGTTCTTTCATAATGCAAGAATCCCAATGACACCATCCTGCCACCAAGTGATTAGTTAGTCTTCACAAGGAATACTATCATATTGAGCAATCAGTTACGTGCTGGTGGACAATCAAAGATAGCAGTTGCTTAATTGGTTTTGCTATTTGGGAGTCCATGCTATAGAGTCAGTATGGAGTCTCTGTCATTGTCACAGTGGCCACTTTGTGTGCCTATTGTTTCAGCACTAGAGTGATCATTAAAAATGCTGGTTAACATCAACTGGCTAAGTCATTTTGTCTAATTATATGTGGTAGATGCTTTCAGGTGGTGTTAACTGTAATTGAAAGATATTCACACTCTGTGCCCACCTCCATGTTTACTCACATTCCTCTAGCATGAGCTTTATTCCTTCTGGTATTTTTTTTGTTTTTTGTTTTTTCGTTTGTTTGTTTTTTCATATTGTCTCTTCCAGGCTTCCATTTGGCCATGATACTCAGCACTGACCATGTGTCCAGTACATTTTTTTCTCAGGCTTAACACACAACGTGGAAAATCAGATGCACCTTCCAAAACTCCATCCACTGGAAAAACTTTTACTTCATCATTGTCTTTCAAGTCTATTTATGTATAGTGCTATAATGTAGTCATTTCTCATTTTTAGTTTATAGCCACTTACTGAGTTACCAATTCATAAATCAAGCTCAGGATTTCTTTTTTCTTATGCATTGGATCGTGTAAAACCACCTATCAATACAAACCCTAGGTGTAGCTGAAGGGAGGCACTTTTGGAATAGGTCTTAATGCCTTCCTATGAATCACAAGTGTCTCATAAGTATTCCAGTACTGGAGGTATCTATTGCTCTTTCTATACAATCAGCATAATGCCACTAAAATAATGGGTCAATGTAATACTTCATGTGATGTATGGGTGATTCAGATATTTTTAGAATGTGAATTAACGGTTCAAAGAGGAGATGGGAGTAACTCATGAAAGGAACACCTGTTATCTTACTAGGGAAAGACTTCTTTCTTATCTTCCTATACAAAGGAAGGTGAAAAGTATGGGGGACCAAAGCTGTTCAGGCATCACAAAGTTATACTTGTTCTACATGTAAACAATTCAGGTTTTCTGAGTTAGATACCTGATCTTGGCATAAACTTGCTTGGGCTGAGTTTGGCACTGAGTATTAAAATCTTGACCTGATTTTCTCCTTATTTGCTGCATAAAGTAAGTTTTTGTTAGTAACTAAAGAGATTTTCACATGTCATTTCATTTGTCTGTTCATTTCCCTCCATTTTATTTATTTATTTATTTACTTACTTACTTACTTACTTACTTACTTATTTATTTATTTATTATCCATCTATAGGGAATTAATGTAGATTTGGGCATGCCGGTCCAAAAGGGAGCTCTGAAGCAAAAATTGTTCATTAAAGGAACAACACATTGAGCAAAAGGGCTAAGCATTGGCTAGGGGCCACCTAGCAGAAAAACACATATACTAGGAAACTGAGACAGATACTGAAGGTGCAGACTGTTGGAGTCTGCCAGCTAACCATGCTCCTGCAACTGGGCAGTGAGTGCGTTCTGAAAGGGACCCTTTGAAGGTTCAAATACCTGTTTGCCACATAAATACTCACAATACTTTCTAAGTTATTATTTTAAATATTACCTTCTTTAAAAATTGATTCGAATTAGGTTAAAGACATATTATATTATGTTATCAATGATATCAACATAGTGTGAGTTTGGATAAATGCAAACTACTCAACAACAAAAAATGGCTTTCAAAATTTAAAACAGTGTTTTATTTTCTAAAAATTACTGGCTAAGAATGCTGCATTTCTGTCAAATATATTTATTTAGCACAATCTTTTCAGTGACCATATTCATAAAATATGTTAAATTGTTTTTAATAGGAGGTAGTATATAGATGTATATTATATGTCACATTCCACATATGTGAATTTAAGGACTTAACAGAAATGGAAAAATACACTCTGATGAGCGTTAAATTCTTCTGCAAAGTATTGGTTAAAATTCAGAACAAGTTTATAAGTGCTTCCTGCTTTTGCCCTTGTTATTCCCCAGTGAAATGTTCTCATCACTGGTTCCTAATTACTCCAAAGTTTAGTTAGGGGTTGGTTATGTCAGGAAAAATTTTATTTCTATTCCTCTGGCCTTTGACAAAAAAACTCTAAGTGGATTTTAAAAAATCACGGTGGGCATTTATTATTCTTAGTGCATTTAGTAAAATATACCAGAAAATAAGACTCTGTCTCCTGGTTGGCCTACGAATACATAATAAAAGCTTTCTATTGTAAACTTCACATTGATTTTATTTAGGACATTTTCCATTAAAAAAAAAATTAGAACCTAACATTGACTTCAATGCTCATTATAGCTTCAGGGAAGTTAAATGTAAGGTAAATTCCCCTTTGAAATAGATTGTTCTTATTATGTATGCCAATATTTAGGTTTCTATTTCACACAAACAATTGCATTTGCTATATAATAACTTTTATGCTGCATTTCTTCTATCAATCTGCTGAGATTGGATAGTCCTGATTTTCATTTGAGGAATTTAATTTGCACAAGAACCCTGTGGTTTGTAATATTCATGTAGCACACGAGTGGAAGATCTAAAAAGAGGATGTAAAGCATGCAAATAAGAGTCTTTTTTGTGAGTCTGATTTCTCACCTTTTATGTAACCATACCACTCAGGAAACATTAAGATTAATGTCAGTTGCTCACATTGAATTTTATTGCCTTTTTTACTCCAGAAACTTTTTGAAATCACTTCAGTAGTTGTAGATTTTATAAAGATAGCAATCCTGTTTCATAAATTGGCTTCACTTTATTGTTCATGGTTAGTTAGTGATTACTTCAGTATTGCTGGTACCAAATATCTACAGACATTTATGGAAATAATAAATCACTAATTTGTTTAAATAATACTATTTCAATAAATGTTGACTATTTAGACCGTGGATTAACATGAATTATCTACCTTAACTGAATATTTACCGTAGTCAAAATTTTATTTCATCATCAAATAGCTCTCAGAATAAAATCTCATTTTAGTTTGCTTACCTTTGTGTAAACATGGGTTTATTTTAATACAAAATGTCATGGTATTTTTTTAAACCATCTTTGTTTAGTTTGTCCTTTAAGATATTAATTTTGAAAAAGAGAGTGCTTCAAATTTATATATAACTTTATTGCTTTAGTATTAAATAAATCTTTTTGACAAGGTGTCTATAGGATAATAGAAAGCAATTTTACCATGCATTTAACATAAATGGTTTACAGCAATATTTTATCTTCTCTGTTCTCACTTGGACACCATGCCTTACATATACATAGTCTGTGTTTACTATATAAAATTTTGCTTAAATTACTATATTGTAGGTGGAATTATTATCTCATAAAACTTTTATCTCCCTCACAAAAAATAGAAATTGAAGTATAACACACCAGAAAAATATAAACAAAAAGTAGAAAAAAGGGGCAGTTAAAAAACAGGAAGAAATGCTGCGGCCTGGGTTCGATTCCCAGCCAGGGAACTACCCACATAAAAAAATAAACAAACAAAAAATACAAAAAAAAAAAAAAAAACCCAGAAAGAAGAATGTACACATTTCTGAACTAAAAATTGATATCAGAAAAAGGTAAATAAGTCATTTAAAATCCCCTATCATCTACCTATCTATCCATCTATCTATTTTCTATCTATCATCTTTTTATCTATATTTATTTTTTATTTCTTTCTCTGGTTTTCCAAGAATCAGAGATCTCATAGTCCTACGTTGATTGTTTTAGAGGAAATACTTCCACAAATTTTTTTAAAGTTTTCAACTACCTGATAAAATTATTTTCTCTACATTTTGGGGGGTAGAGGGAAGACTGCTGTGCACTGGTTTTATTAGTTATTAACTCATATTTTGACTTTTTTTTAATTCATTTTTATTGTTAGACTTATTGGGGTGACATCTGTTAGCAAGGATTACATAGGTTTCAGGCATACAATTCTACAGTGCATTGTCAACTTGATGTATAATAAGTTCACCACCTAATGTGACTTCTCTTTCCATCACCTTATATTTAGCTTCCCCCCCTCCTCTCCCACCCCTTCCCCTTTCTCCCCT
>PVJL010004920.1:0-118814 GCA_004026885.1 Lyroderma lyra
TGCCATTTGCAACAAAATGGATGGACCTGGAGATCATCATGCTAAGTGAAATAAGCCAGATAGAAAAAACAAAGAACTGTATGACTTCACTCATATGCGGAATATAAAACTGAAAGCAAAGAAAAAAGAAATGAAGAAACAAATAACCCATGGACACAATCAATAGTTTAATGTTTATTTGGGGAGGAGTGGGTTAGGGAGGGGAGAAAGGGGAGCGGGTGGGAGAGGACGAGGAAGCTAAATATAAGGTGATGGAAAGAGAAGTCACATTAGGTGGTGAACTTATTATACAACAAGCTGACAATGCACTGTAGAATTGTATGCCTGAAACCTATGTAATCCTTGCTAACAGATTTCACCCCAATAAGTGTAACAATTAAAATAAATTAGAATCCCTAAAAAAAATATTACTTTTTAATGATATAAATATCTTACAAAGTTAAAAAAAATGTATTACTTTTTAATGATATAAATATCTTACAAAATTTTAAAAAAAGAATTTTTAAACTTTGTCCATTTCAAAGTTTTTACTGTCAGTGGTATGATGTAGTGGGAAAAATAATTAATTGGAATCACATGACCTGGCTTTGCCACTGTCAGGTTATTCAACATTGGGCAAGGCATTTAGCCTTCCTGTACCTACTTTTTCTCATATGTAAAATGAAAATTTAAAGTAAATTATCCCTGTGATAGTTTCCACCCATTATCCTGTCCTTTCCTTGGGAAAAAAATATATTGTGGCCTAAATTTCATAAGCCTTAAATTGAAATCTTTGTGATTAACTCCTTAGTGTTTTGTTTTTTTTATGTTATGTCTGTTCTTTTAAAGGACTATTTTGTTTACTTGATGTGCTTTACTAACTTGTTTCAAAATCAGTAGTTGGAAGAACTCAAATTTAAGTCATGCTTGTTGAGGTATTTGTGAAAATGAAAACCCAAACTACTACGTATAATGAGTTGGTAAGGCTCAAGGTATATATTTTTAAAATTATTTTTCCCATTCTCATATCCAGTATCATTTGGATTCCAACCTAAAAATTTACTTCAAAACATTCCAAACTAATGCTAAGAATATTTATAGTCAAATAAGATTGAAAAATGCTATTTATCAAATTAAAATGCTTTAAAATTTATGAATTCTGATAACAGGTTTGTGTTGATATGATAAAAGAAAAGCTTATGACTTTGGAAGTTTCAATTATGGGAAAGGTACTCATTTAAATCATAGGCTCTTCTGTTTTCCAGGTGTCAATACCCTAACCCAAGTTATCTCAGGTAGCAGAGAGTTTATTGTAAGGATATAAGAGCTTAGGAACCCACCTACTAAAGCCCACCAGGCCTCAAGAAGAAAATGAACTAGAGGAAGGTTCTAGAAATGATGTTATTGTAGGAAATTTAACATCAAGAGTTTGTGGTGTCCTCTTCCTTCTTCCATTACATCTCTCCCCTACCTCATAGCTGTCCTTACACATAATTTTCCCTGTTGCTGTCTTTGGTTTTTATATGGCCCCATTGCCTGTCTCATACTCACATGGTTCATTAACCTCTTAGCTTTAGCTCTTGATACCATTGTTTCATTCTCTGAGTTTAGATTCTTAAGTGAGAAAGAGTCTGATTGACACAGCTAACTAATGGCACAGATCACATTGTAGATTGGTTAACCAGTCTATGGGCTAGCAGCCCCTAGGTTAGATGCCAACTTCTGTTCCAGTCAGCTGTGTCCTAGGAGAGAAAGGAGGAAGTACAAAAAGAAACAGCGTTATGTCGAGTTCCTCTTCAACTCTACATATGGTCAGTTTTCTTTCAGAAGACTATGATCGATTTCTTTGTCGGTAAACAGTACAGAACAGCTTTTGCCCTGCAGGGAGAGGATGCCCGAGAAAAGCATCAGCCACATGCTTATGGGCAACATGGTCACATACTGCTGTAACTATTAATTGTGCCATAGCCACAAATGGTTTAACAAATAAGAAAGTACCTAAAATGCATTTCAGATTATTCAGAGACCTCTGATATTAGGTTATTTTGTCCTCCTCCACCAAAATAAAAAAAGAGGTGTATCTTACCTTGCCTTAGGAGGCAGGTATGTGTGTGTGCATGTGTGTGTATACACACATTTAAAAGGGGCATTATTTTGGGGTGGTATTATGTTTTCATAGTCTTACTTTCTCTCTTGTTTATACTGTTCTTTTTCCTTCAGATGCTTGAGTATGGGATAGGATTTATTACACTAAAATCATAATTATCAATAATGTAGTATAATCATGTTGCCCCGAAAAAATATTTCTATCATCTTTTGCTACCATTTCCCTGACACTACCAACAATATTATAACAAAATGTGGTAGTAGCTTCAGTGCCTCCACATCAATGTACAATTTCCAATACCATTTTTGCTCTGGTTCTGATGCTTTGTTGATTGCAGGTAGGGGAGGTTTATAGGAAGTGCTTCTATCAGGAGTATGATTATACAGCTACTGCTATTACTGCTGGCTTTGCTTTTATGATATGGTCTATCAGATGATTGGTAAAATCTAATTAGAGCAAGCATATGAAATAAAATTAAGATATATAATTAAAGGGAATAAGAAGCTAGAGGATAAAGCTCATTATACCTAACTCTTTTATTTAGGATATGAATTCAGCTGCTTGTGACATGGCTTAAACAATGACAAAATAACAGTGGCTTAAACAAGATGATTTCTTTCTCTTTCATGTAAAAAATATAAATGACTCTTTAGTGAAGTTGTCAGGGACCCAGGCACATGCTCTAGTTCACACATTCCTAAACTGTTAACTCAATGTAAGATGCTCACCACCATGTCCACATTCAATCCAGTTATTTTTAAAAAATGACAAGAGAGGGGAGAGAGCATGTCTCTTTGCTTTTAGAAGTTATTCTCATCTCTGTCCAAATTTTCTTGGCTAGAATGTAGTCCTGTGGCCAGATCGAGCTGCAAGGGCTACTGAAAAATGTAATGTTTAATCTGAGCAGTTATTTGTCCAGGTAAAACTTCTATTATTAGGGAAGAAAACGAGATTAAATATTGGGAGACAGTTGCAAGACTCTGCCATATAAATATTTAATATTAAACTAATTATTAGTAATTCAAAATAAATTTTTAATATTCCTATGTTTATGTGAGATATTTAGGTTTTTATAAATGTGCAAATGATTTACAATTTCATTTTTATGTACATTACACAGAGTGAGGCAAATAGAATTTCCTGTGTTATTTCTATAATCTTCCTGTTATAGAAAATCTAGTTAAGAGATTAAGGAGTGATGGGATCACAATTAGAATCTAAATATTCTCAGTCGGTACACTGAGGTCTGTCTCATTTTCATTGTGGGGGGTTATCTTCCCATATACTTCACAGGGCCGCTCTGAAGCTAAAATGATACATATATGGAATCACATTGAACTCTTAGAAATTAGAACATGTATACAACATAGTTTAAACTTTATGTGCATTATGTAATTCCAATTTCTTTTTCCTAGACACTGTTCGAAGCTCTGGCTGTGGCCTTTGTTGGTAAGCCAAAATTTTGTGTTTATCCACTTACAAAAATAAGACAACTGTAGCTAATCTTTTCCCTAATTTTAAAGGATCTTAGAGGAGCTGATAACATGTTTTGAGCCATGTACTTTAATCACGAGCTCAGTTTCTTGAATTGCCTGTATTAAACTGTGCTTTATTGTTAGAACCTATTTTATCAAATGGCCCCACAAGAAATAGTAGTAATTTCTGTTTTGTATGTGAGTTAAATATGTGTTTGAAAGGAAGTGTGTTATAATTACTTGATATATAATTACTTACCCTGTGTAATGCCTAAAGTAACATTTCATGATTTATTAACAATGAAAATTCTCATTGTCTCAAAATGATTAACCTATGCTATCAAACAGGTCACCATTAAGTATTACTCTCAATAACAATAAATTATTGATCCTTATGGTTAATATATTTCTCTTCCTATTTTGTGAGTACTTTTTAACCTGCTATGCCAGTTTTATGGAATCTGTGTATTGTTTGGCAACCCACCTCTTCCTTTTATAAAAGAATCAGAATGTAAGTAAATAATAATAACTACTAAAATAATAGTATTGAACTTTCTTAAGATTGGAATGAATTATTAATATTTACTTATATTAGCATTATTATTTATTAATGTTACTTACTACTAATGTTATTATCAAGTCCATCTCTGCCCTCCCTGGCTCCCACCATTTATAAGGGATGTAGGAGAGAGATTTATTTAAGGGTTATTGTAATTGGAGGTAGAAATACATCGATGGGATGATCTGAGAACATCATTTTTTTCATTAATTTTATCTTTTCCACCTAATCTTATACTGAAATTACTGACAAGGAGCAAAAGTGATTTCACGTTTTATCTTTTCTGCATTCACCTTCCCAATCTTGTAATGGCATCGAGAAATTCCAGTAATGTAGCATTTAGGAACAGAAATAACTTGGATTATTAATGCCTGAAAAATTAAAAATTGTTTAAATGGTTTTGGGTTCAAAGCACCACACTTCCTTTAAAGAGGCTCTAATTTATCATTCTCTTAAAATGTTAAGCAGTTGTATTTTAATAGCCATAGTTAATCCAGAAGGTCATTCTAAACTTATGGAAGCGACTTTGGTATATATTCAGTGTGACCCCAATAATATACTCCAAGATAATGCAGATTTGGATATAAAGCAAATAGTGGTTGGTTTCTGTTCTCTGCAGGGTTGGAAAATGGCAAACACCAGGCAGCCCCAGTATTTTTCTTGCCCAATTTCTTTGATTTGGGCTGATGAACTGGGTGCAATTAACCAGATGTTTGCTAGAATTGCTGCATCCTGTCCAGGAGTTCTCAGCCAGCCACAGGAACCAGAGTCATCCCTATTGATATCTCAGCCATAATAGACTATCACCACAAATGGTGATACAGGTGGAACAGGGATTGGGTGAGACTCATTCTACTGTATCTCAAAAACTCCTCACTGGCTCGCTGTGTTTCCTCTCTCCAGTCACTTCTTTAACTTCACCATAATGTGACCTCCTTATTTTGTATGAATGAATATTCTGGAGCCTATTTATTGCACTATAAATGTGATTTTACTATACCAATATTCGAGGCTGAATAAGGAATCCTTTCATAATTGTTTTTGTTGGCAAGTAGTACAGGTGAAAATAAAAGCATTGCTATTAAATCCTAGAAAAAGCTTTTTTATATTGAGTATATTTACATGCATTTTTAATCAGTTTTTTAATTTTACAGTTACTTTCTATGATGTATATATTATCCTGCAAGCTTTTGTACTGACTACTGGAGTATTTCTTGGTTTGACTATGTATACTCTACAATCTAAAAGAGATTTCAGCAAATTTGGAGCAGGGTAAGTTACATATTCATGGTAATAATAGCTCTTTAATATTAAAGGTAGTTTTGAGAGAAGTACTGTACTGTTAGCTTTGGATACTGCCTTTTGAAATGGGTAATGAAAAATCATCGCTGAGTTTTAGGGCCAGGCCTTACGCTCCTACAACAAGGAGCTAGAAAGCGGCTTTGAGTCATTTGCTTCCTCTTTATATTGAAAGGGAAGTGACTTTTTTAAAAATCAGCTTTCTAGAAAGAATAGGCTTGTATGCTTTATGAATGGTATGTAATTTGCCTAAACTCTGTAGGTCTTTGTCTTAACATAAATGTTACCAAGATCATCCACATCTTTGTGATGAAAGCAAGCTGTTGGTGATGTTTGCATGAACCTTAAAGCCTTTTTGATCCATCTAGATTAACCTATATGCTTCTTCAAACTAATAGGTACCTGGAATGATCCTTTTTATATTAGAATAATGATACTGTGTTGCCCTCATCTGGTAAGAAAGCATAGACTCTACTAAACCCATAATGACTTCCCATTGGGACATAATCACCCAACCATTTTCTGAATTTTTCCTGTTAACAACACTAAAAATGTACAAAAGTCTACTGTTGCAAAACTTTTTCTCTCTCTTTTTTTCTGGTAATGCAGATTATCAGAAATCTCTATTGGGATAAAATATAGTTGGTTAGCCAACATTGATAATTGTGTAAGATGCATAAATAGTTTTATTAGAATAGAGTTTGATTCAGTAAGAGGCAACATTTTTTTTTCATTTCCTTATTTTTATTTGGGGAGATGTGCTATACATATTAGTGTGGTATATGTGAAGATTTATTTTCTGCTGCTTCTTCCCATCCCAATCTCCCAACTGCTCCCCTTCTTCCCATCCATTCTACTATATAGAGTATTTGATTCTATTTATCTCCTTTATTGCTTAATAGCTATAGCTCTTTTAAATAGAGGTTGCTCTAGGATAGTATACAAGGTCTGACAATCAAGTTCACGGCTTGCCACCATTCACTTACATTGCCAGCAGTGTACAAACAACATGGTATATCTGTGTCTCACAGCTTTGTTCATGTCAACATGTGACGGTGTCTTGCTGAGTGGCATTCATTATTGTGGTTGCGTGT
Organism: Lyroderma lyra; assembly: GCA_004026885.1. Lineage (NCBI taxonomy): Eukaryota > Metazoa > Chordata > Mammalia > Chiroptera > Megadermatidae > Lyroderma > Lyroderma lyra. The sequence goes on from PVJL010004920.1 coordinate 6,514, forward strand.
TTTTGTGTGTCATCATGAGAATGCAGGAGCTTGAATTAGAACAACGAACAAACATTAAATTTCTTGTTCAACTTGGCAAGAGTGGAAGTGAAACCAGGGACATGTTAGTACAAGTTTATGGTGCTAATAACAAGTTTATGGCAGTGTACAAATGGATTAAACAATCTTCTGAGGGGAGAGAAAGCATCACTGGTGAAGAGAGGTCAGAGTGGCCACTAACGAGCAGAACTGACGGAAACATTGCAAAAATTTGTCAAATTGTGCATCAAAAGCTTTGGCTGACTGTGGGAAGCATAGCAGACTAAGTAAATACCAATAGAGAAACAATTAGGAAAATCTTAACTGAAAATCTTGTTATGAAAAAATGTGTGCAAAAATGGTCCCAAAGGAGCTCACCAATGAACAAGAGCAAAAGACAGTAGAAGTTTGCCAAGACCTTTTGGAGAGACAAGGCGATGTCATGGGTCATGTTATTGCTGATGAAACATGGGTGTATCGATACAACCCTGAAACAAAGCATCAAAGTGCACAGTGGAAGTCAGCCAATTCTCCATGACCAAAAAAGTTTCGTCAGTCCAAATCAAGAGTCAAAACAATGTTGCTAACCTTTTTTGATATCATAGGGATATGAATTTGTACCAATTGGACATATAGTCGACCAAGTTTAGTATTTGGAAGTGCTGAAAAGGCTCCGTGAAAAAGCCCAAAATGATCTGAACTTTTCACCAACAACTCATGGCTCTTGTATCACAGCAATGTACCAGGTCACATGGCACTGTCTGTGAGGGAGTTTTTAGCCAATACACAAATAACTGTATTGGAACACCCTCCCTACTCACTTGATCTGGCTAAGAGTGACTTTTTTCTTTACCCAAAGATAAAGAAAATATTGAAAGGAAGACATTTTGATGACATTCAGGACACCAAAGTCATATAACAGCTCTGATGTCCATTCCAGAAAGAGTTCCAAAATTGCTTTGAAGGGTGAACCAGGCACTGGCATCTGTGCGTAACTTCCCAAGGGGAGTTCTTCGAAGGTGACCATAGTGATATTCAGCATGTAGCTCTTTTTCTAGGATGAGTTCATGAACTTAATTGTCAGACCCCGTACATGTTTAAATTATCGTAGTCTATCTTCAAATAATACATCATTTCACATATAATACTTATATCTACTATCCCCTTTGTGCCATAACTTTTAGTTCTACATGTTATAAACCTCAGGATATATTGTTACTAATTTTGCTTTAAACATTAAATTACCTTTTAAAGACACAGATATACAAAATAGATGAAGTCTTAATGTTCATCCACATATTTACCATTTCTGTTGTTCTATATTTCTTTGTGTAGATGTAAATTTCCATCTAATATTTTCTTGGGGGATTTCCTTTTAAGATTTCTTATAGTACTGGTTTGTTGGTCTCAGCTTTTTTATATTTGAAAAAAAATCTTTTTTACCTTTGTTTTTTAAAGTTATTTTTGCTGGGTATAGAATTCTAGGTTTGGGTTTTTTTTTTTCTTGCTTTTAGTACTTTAAAAGATGTCACTCCACTGCATTCTGGCTTGTGTAGTTTCTGACAGAAAGTCCACTGTCTTTCTTATCTTTGTTCCTCTGTACATGATACGTCATTTAACCCCTAGCTACTTGTAACATTTTCTCAATTATTTGATTAACAGTATTTTGATTACAGTATTCCTTGGTGTGGTTTTTTTGATGTTTCTTCTGAATCTTGGATATGTCAGTTTAAAGTTTTCATCAAATTTGGAACATTTTTAGCCATTATTTCTTTAAATATTTTTGTTTCTCCTCCTTTCTTCTCTTCATTGAGATTCCAATTACATATATGTTAAGACTTTTTGATGTTTTCCCACAGTTCACAGATGCTTTGTCCATTTTCCCCTCAGTCTTCTTCTCTGATACATGTTTATTAGTTTCTGCTGCTATTTTCAAGTTCAGTAATCTTCTTTTTCAGTGTCTAATCTGCTGTTACTCCCAACCAGAGTATTTTTCATTTGACATATTATATATCTATAGAAATTCAATTCAATTTGTGTCTTTTTAAAAATATATATCTTTCTGGGCGGGGGTGGAGGGTTGCATGAAAAAGGCAAAGAGAGGAAGAAGTACAATTGGCACTTATACAGTAGTTATAGGGATGTAAAGTAAAGCAGAGGGAATAAAGTCAATAATATAGTAATAATTGTGTGTGGTGCCAGGTGGGTACTAGACTTATCAGAGGGTTCACTTTGTAAGTTACATAAATGTCTAACCATTATGCTGTACACCTGAAGCTAATATAAAATAATATTGAATGTCAATTCTAATTGAAAAATAAATACAAAAAAATTTTTTAAAATATATATTTCATTTTTCTCCTCTGATATTTTGCTCTACCTTCTTGAACATATGTAATATTCTGTGTCCTTTCTGAATTAGTTTCTATTAAATTTTTTCTTTTCCTTTAAATATTTTTGACTTTCAACATCTAGGAAGCAGTTACATTCCTTTAAAACTGTCTGAACCTTGTGAGGCTTGTTTTTAAGCTTTGTTAGGTGGATCCAGAACAGTTCAAGGTTAATTTGGCCCCACTATTGAGAATAGTACCCTTCTGAGGACTACTCAACGCTTCTATGTCCTATTTCCACTCTGGCTGGAGTGAAATTGAACTATTCCTGGCCTTGTGTGAGATGGGGATTGTTTTGCCTGCTTCTCTGTGGTGGTTCTTTCCCAGCCTTTGTCACTTCCTCACAGTATGCATTGATCAATATTCAGCTAAAGATCCTAGGGCAGGTATGTCCAACCTGCGGCCCAGGACGACTTTGAATGCGGCCCAACACAAATTCTGAAACATGTGATTTTTTGGCAACCTTTTTTTTTTTTTTTAGCTCATCAGCTATTGTTAGTGTTAGTTTTTTTTAGCTTATCAGCTATTTTTTGTGTGGCCCAAAACAATTCTTGCATTGTGGCTCAGGAAAGCCAAAAGGTTGGACACCATTGCTCTAGGGCAAGCTTGTCCAACCCACGGCCCGCTGGCCACATATAGCCCAGGATGGCTTTGAATGCAGCCCAACACAAATTTGTAAACTTAAGTAAAGCATTATGAGATTTCTTTTTTTTGCAGCCTTTTTTTCCTTTTTTTTTTTAAGCTCATCAGCTAGTGTTAGTGTATTTTATGTGTGACTCAAGATAATTCTTTTTCCAATGTGGCCCAAGGAACTAAGCCAAAAGATCAGACACCCCTGCTCTAGGGGAAACCTCTGCATACCATCGAGCTACTAGCTCTCTGTATAGCTCTCTTCTCTCTGGAACTTTGCCCTGCAAATTCCAGTCACCTTGGCTTCTCCCAACTCTGAATTCTTACCTACTCATACTCAGGGAGACCACAAAGCTTCACATGAGTTCCTTTCCCTACACTGTGTGGCCTAGAAACTCGCTCTAGCTGGGTTAGTTGTAGAACTCACTTCGTTTCCCTTATCAAGGAATCACTGTCCTGTGCTGCTTGCTGTCCAGTGTTTGAAAACTAGTGTTTCATTCATATATTTTGTCTGTTTTTTTTTTTTAAGGAGAGAGGGTAAATTTGGCACCTGTACTTACTTATGTCCTAAAGCAGTAGATGTGTATTCAGGCTCCCAGTTTCATATCTGATAACAAAGGACTGACTTCTTAGATGCTCTCTGTTACATAATTATACCGTGTGTGTGTGTGTGTGTGTGTGTGTGTGTGTGTGTGTGTGAATAGTAACTCATAAAATTATAGTGGTGGCAAATTTATTTCTATAATAATTTCTATAATACACCAGAATAAAATAGAGGGTACTTATATCAATATTTTCTTTGTGTTCCAGTTGAAAACTTTAAAAATGATACTCTTAAACTAGTTTTGTACACCATAATTTCTGGGTATTCTACAGTTATTTCAATTATTCTTTGACAAATATCAGGATGGATTTATTTCTTCAGAAAATGTTCAGTGGGTTTACAAAGGTTTTTGTAAGGAACAATATTCTAACTTACTAATATTTTGTTTTTTGTAGACTGTTTGCTGTTTTGTGGATTTTGTGCTTATCAGGAATCTTGATGGTGAGTTGTTTTAGAATAATAACTTAAAATATAATTCTGGCCATGTCTATATAAATAATATCAAAAAGCTGTAAGAAGTATATATGCTTAGGATAGGACACTTAGTTACGGTTATACCATGGTACTTGACCGTACTTGTTTGTTTGGTACTTGCTGCACCCCCTGGAACCAATTAATGATGAGTACGAAGGTATCACTGTATAATTATCTGGAACATTTGCATATAGAATAATTATAAAATTATCTTTTGTAAAAGCAAGGCCTTAGGTTAGTCAATATTATTGATTGAAAAAAAGATGAATGAACAAATGAGTTCAATTACATAGAAAGAAGTCCTCACGTGTGCTTTCCAAGTGGGACATGTAATTCTGGAAAAAAAATTTTTTTAAATAGTTAATATTTGGAATGCTGCTGTTTAAAGTCAAGTGGATAATTTAATATAAAAGGCAATAGCCATTTATTCATCCACTCATCCTTTCATTCAACAGGAGCAAGTGTTTCTGCTTTGCTTTTTTCTACTTTTAATATTTGTATTCAAAGTTATACAGCATTATTATATATATATATACGTAGCATATGCAACTTAGCAAGTAACTTAAGTATTCTTAATACTGTTCTTAAATATAAACTTGTTACTTTAATCTCTTGCCTACAGTTATTTTTTCATAGTGAGACAATGGAATTGGTCGTGGCTGCTCTAGGAGCCCTTCTTTTCTGTGGATTCATCATCTATGACACATACTCACTGATGCATAAGCTGTCACCTGAAGAGTACATATTAGCTGCCATTAACCTCTACTTGGATATCATCAATCTATTCATGCACCTGTTGCGGTTTTTGGAAGCAGTTAATAAAAAGTGATTAAAAAGTGTATACAGAGTAACAGTATGCCAACAATTTGGACAATGTGGAATAAATAAAAAAATTTTTAGAAACATAGTCTTCCAAGGCTGATAGAAACACATATCACTAACATTGAAATCAAATCAGTAATCAACAAGCTCGCTCTCAACAAACAGAAGTCCTGGACCACGTGGCTTAACAGGTGAATTTTATCAAGCAGTCAAAAAAGAATTAACACCTATTCTCCTCAAGCTACTCCAAAAAAATCCAAGGACAGGAAAGTTTCTCTAGCTCAATTTACAAGGCCGCCATTACCATGACTCCAAACCAGCCAAAGACAATTCAAAAAAAGAAAACTGTAAGCCAATATCCTTAATAAACATAGATGCAAAAATTCTCAACAAAAAATTAGCAAACCGAGCTAAGCAAAATAAGCCAGACAAAAAAACCAAGAACCATATGACTTCACTCACATGTAGAATATAAAACTGAAAACAACTAATAAAGAAAAACTCATGGACACAGTCAATAATTTAGTGGTTAGTTAAGGGTAAGGGCGGTGAGGGTGGGAGAGGAAGGTGGGGGAGTCAAATACATGGTGATGGAAAGAGAACTCACTCTGGGTGGTGAACACATAATGCAAAACTTAGATGATGTAATGTAGAATTGTACAGCTGGAACCTATGCAATTTTTACTAACGAATGTCACCCAAATAAATTTAACAATGAAAAAAGGTATTAGCGAACCGAATTCAGCAATACATTAAAAAGATCATACACCACAATCAAGTGGGATTCATTCCTGGTAAGCAAGGTTGGTTCAATATACGTAAATCAGTTAACGTAATATACCACATAAAATCTAAATAAAACAAATCATGTGGTCATATCAATAGATGCAGAAAAAGCATTTGACAAAATCCAGTAGCTATTTATGATAAAAATTCAAGCAAAGTGGAAAAAGAACCTATTTCAATATAATAAAGGCTATATGTGACAGACTCACAGTTAATATCATACTCAATGGGGAAAAGTTAAAACACATTTTCCTAAAAGCATTCTCCTCAAGATCGGGAACAAGACAAAGTGGAGGAATTGGGAAATACAAATTGGTAGTCACAAAATAGTTATGGGGATATAAAATAAGTATGGGAATATAGTCAATAATGTAAAAACTATGCATGGTGTCAGTTGGACACTAGACCTGTCGGAACACTTCATAAATTATATAAATGCTTACCCACTGTGCTGTATACCTGAATATAAAAAACAAAAGGGGAGGATTATACACAAAATTCAAATGTAGAAACCTAGTGCCCAGTGTGATGATTTAAAGATGTATGGTTTTTGGTATGTGATTAGGTCATAAGGGTAGAGCTCTCATGAATGTGATTAGTGCTCTTATAAAAGAAACCCTATAGAAATCCCTAATCCCTTCTATGTGAGGTTATAACAAAAAGATAAGAGTCTTTGAACCAGGAAGAGGGACTTTACCAGACATGAAATCTGCTAACATCTTGATCCTGGACTTTCCGGCCTCCAGATGTAAGAAAAAAACCCAGAGGGGTTCCCTGGTGGTGTGGTGGCTAGGCTTCAGCACTCTCAATACCGTGGCCTGGGTTTGATTCCCAGCCAGGAAAATACCCTCCCCGCAAAAAACAAACAAACAAAAAATACTTCTGTTGTTTATAAATTACCCAGTCTCTAGTATTTTGTTGTGGCAGTTTGAATAGAGTAAGATAGATTTTATCACATGAATTTTAGGAGGAAACACTCAGTTCATAACACTCACCAAGCATCACTTTTTCCCAGCTATTAATTTGAGATAAATGAGTAGCTTAGATTTAGCCTCTGGTAAATTTTAGATGTAAATTTGACTTCATCCTTATCAATTAGTTGTTGAACACCCAATTGTATGATTCTATACTTAAGTTTAATACACACACACACACAGTGGGTAAGAGCATGTAGACTAGAATCATTGCTATGCAATCAACCGATTATATGATCTTGGCAAGTTCCTTAAGTCTTTTATATATATAATCTTTATAATTAGTATAATAATACCTACTTATTTGGCTGTTGTTAAAAGGATTAAATGAGAGGAACTAGCATATTAACTATGTACTTGCTTAATGTCAACTGCTATTAATTTTTTCAGTCCAAAGGTAAAATGTACTGAATTGTGACTAAAGATACTTAATAAGCAAAAGCAGAGTTGACATTTAAAAAATGTAAAATAATGCCAATGTCTTCAGTTTTGGGTTTGGGAAATACATTTAAAAAATAATGTAGATATGTCATTTATCTTTTAAAATGACATTTTATTTATTCATTGTTAGGCTTATTGGGGTGACATTGGTTAGCAAGAATTACATTAAGTTCCATGTGTACAATTCTACAGTGCATTGTCAACTTGTTGCAGTATATGTTCCCCACCCACTGTGATTTTCCATCACCATATATTCATTTTCAAAAAATTGTTTTAATTTCTGACATGACAAATATTGTAATTTCTAAGAGTGTAGAGAGATCACAAGACCAAGAAGTTTTAAAACCACTGGTGTAGAGTATTATATTTTATACATGAACTACAGTTATGCATACATTCTTCTGTCATTGCATTTTATATGGTCCCTCCTTTTTTACCATTGCAATCAGTCTTGCTATGTATGTCCTTGCTATGTATGTTTCCCAGGATGCACAGGTAAGACAGTTTGCCCAGGGAACATACCTAGAAGCCGAACTGCCAGATTAAAGGGCACAGGCACTTCAGTTCTTTACCTCAAGTAAAGGTGAAAATATGCAGACTCTAAAAATACTTTAAAAGTGGAATTAATGGGACTTGGATTGCAAAATGCAGTCAGAGAGATAGGAGAAAACTAGGAAAGAGCAGTATCTAATTTTTTATTGAGTGCAGTTTGGGGAAAGAGGCCTTATATACCTGCCTTCATTTCTTTTTTACAGGCCTCACACTTGTCTTTGATCCACCTGATGCATTTCTGAGAATGGTGTCAGCAGCCAGCTGTGGGCCTTTTTTGAGCAGCTGGGAATTTAGATTCTTTTGCTTATTCCTTTCATCTTTGTGTAGAGCAGGGGTGTCCAATCTTTTGGCTTTCCTGGACCACACTGGAAGAATTGTCTTGGGCCACACATAAAATACACTAACACTAACGATAGCTGATGAGCATTAAAAAAAAGTCGCAAAAAAATCTCATAATGTTTTAAGAAAGTTTATGAATGTGTGTTGGGCTGCATTCATAGCCATTCTGGACTGCATATAGCCTGTGGGCCATAGGTTGGGCAAGCTTGGTGGAGTGCTTTGTTTTGAAGTTTCTGTCACCTAGGGCCTGGGCAACATGGGGTAAACCATCTGAATCTCAGAAGTCTTCCTAGTCCTTACTGATTATATAGATCAGGGGTTCTATTAGAGAGGCCTTACTGCAGGGGCCCCACTGGCTGGTGTCCATAGTGTACTATGCCTCTGAGATGGAGAAGCAGCCTGATTCATGTCAGGAATTCAGTGCTATTCACTGTGCCTTCAGTCTCATAGGCTCCTTCCAGCTCTGTGAGGGAGCAGAAGCAATGTCTAATTTGACCCTTAAGCCTTGCCCCTCTGTTAGGTGTTCAAGTTTCCTGAGGAATGTAGTTTGGTTTCTTTCATGTTTGTATACCCAGCATAGTGCCTATCACAGCATGCATACTCAAATGTATGAATAGGGGTATGAATTAGGATTTTAAAATATACCAAAGTCATTTATTTTGATAGAATTGCTTTATTACAAACTGGTGAGTAATTTTGGTTAAAAATGTTTTTTCAATAATGCAGCCTATTGATTCATCTTTTTAAAGCATTAGTAATGTTGAATTATGGCATAACACCAAGACATGTTCATAAGTTGTTTTTTTCTTTTCTCAGGTGCCAAATGTCTATTCCAAAGCCTTGGCCTGGTATGTTAAGCAAGATGCAGTCAATTTGTATTAGGTGAAAGTGAGCTTTCTCTAATTTAAAAAACAACATGAACATGTATTTTTGGGAGAGCTCTAGTATATGGTTAACTTATAAAATAGAAATTCACTTTATAAGAATTTAATCTATTTAAAGAAAAGTCTCTCAGGCATGCTTTTTTAATATACCGTGTTAGCTTTGTTCAGGATGTTAAAAACTTGGTACATTCTGAGTTTAGTAATTTTCATATGATGCAGGGTTTCTTAAGGGACACACATTTAAACAAAAAGCGTACACAAACTGTCTCAGAAAGAACTCTCCTTTACTAGCAACCAGACAGGAATGTACTAGGTCATTGCAGATAATTCATTTCCTGTTTTTTGATATATGCTATAAGTCTCTAAAAAATACCGCGGACAAATAGTACTGTGCTTTGTTTGAAGTAAATGGTAAGAGCTACCATGTTTTGAGCTACCGTGTATTAGCTTCATTCGGTACACAAGGAAATCCAGGCTTTGAGACATTAATTACTCATCAGTATCACAAGGAAGTGTTGGAACTAAAAGTACAACACGTAACTGGTTCCAAAGCCTATGCTATTAGGGGAATATGTAAAATAAAAAGTATTGTTCATGACCAATGTGACCATCACCTAAGACAGATGTCCTAAGCTTATTAGCAATGTGTCTGGCATACATTAAGTAATTAGCCAGGTAAACATTAGTTGAACCAAATTAAGATTTATTATTTTACCCTTTGAACTTGTCTTTGGGCTACGGAAGCCTTTTTTGTTTTTGGTAAGAGCTTTCAAGGTATAACTGACATACAATAAATTCATACTTAAAGTGTACAATTTGATAACTTTTGACATATATACATCTGTGAGACCACCACCCGAGATGAAGATGACCTCAATTCCGCCTCTAGAAAGATGACTCAGTCAAAGGAGATCTATTAGTATTGTGTGAGCCAAAGGTCGGCTCCGAGGGCCCTACCTGACAGAATCAGCTAGCCTGTTTCACTCCTTGGGTTAAAAATCCCACGGATACCCCAGCCACGCTGGAGAAGCGGGCCTAGCTGGCATCCCAACCACGACCGGGGTTCTCGTCAGCCTTCTCCAAACCCAACTTCGGAACCTGTCTGGGAAGAGCCAGGGTCCAGGGTCTCCACTCAGCACTCAAAGCCAAGGGAGGAACGGCGTCCGCCCCCACTGCCCAATTCCAGAAGACCCCGCCTCGAGCGGCTTTCCGGGATATTTGGACTCCCGGCGTGCAACGCGCCCGCTCAGGGGCCGAGGAAATGGGGAGGGCTGCCGAGAATGCGGAAGTGCGCGCACTTCCGGTCGTCGTGAGCCTGCGGACGGAGTTTGTGAGCTTATACAGGTGAGCTTTCTACCTGTGGAGTTAAATGAGAGTGGATATTCTATTCCGCTTATCGTAGAGAATCTTGTCTCAAGCCTCTTGGTCTGTCTCTGGACAAGCTTAAGTCCGGCCCAGAGACGAAGCCTCGCTCATGGGCGACGGTTTCTCGGTGTCTTGATGGCCGTCATCGGGCTTCCCCGTGCTCTGTGTGAATTGGAGTCCTTTGTCGTTCAGTCTCGCTCGCGTTAACCTCGGCCCTCAAGGTTGTTTACTGCAACCCTTCTATCCCCACCTCCAGCAGCGCCTGGGTTGTTACACACAGGGAAACAAGTCAGTTTGATTGCTGACGTCCAAAAAATGTTACTCCACTAGTCATTAATTCGATTCTTTAATCTTTAAGTATGTGCAGAGAGCTGTGTATTAGGGGAATGTAACCGTGAACAAGATCCATTTAACCTCTTTCAATGTGGAGCTCACAGTCCATTGGAGATGTCAGAAAATAAATAATTTTCAACTGTAACATATATTAAGGAAGGAAAGGGATTCTACAATAGAGACTAAGTGGAAGAGAGCTTCTAGGGTCGAGAAGTCCTTTCTGAGGTACTGAAGTAAAGGAGCAAGCCTTGAGAAAATTAGGCATAGGAAAACAAATGTAAAGTATTGAAGTGGACATAGTTTGGACAATTTTTCTTTTTATTTCTCCTCTCATGTCTTAATGATTTATGTCACTGCTTTATTCATGTGTACTTAACACAATAAACTGCATGTATTTAAAGTGTGTATTAATAAGCTTTGCTACTTGTATACAAACATCAATTCAGCACAATGGAGATGTTATAAATCACTCCTAAAGGTTTCCTTTAAATCAGGCTCTTCCAGCCAGCGGCCCACTAGCCCCATGCAGCCCAGGACAGCTTTGAATGCAGCCCAACACAAATTTGTAAACTTTCTTAAAACATTATGAGATTATTTTGCGATTTTTTTTAAAACACCAGTTATCATTAGTTTTAGAGCATTTCATGTGTGACTCAAGACAGTTATTCCATTGTGGTCCAGGGGAGCCAAAGATTGGACACCCCTGTTCTAAATTCGTTGTAATCGCTGAAATCCCTTCTTTCCCATCCCTCATTACATCCCCACACTGTATGATGTCACTGATAGGATTTTTTCAGATGTTGTTGGTAGTTAGGGGTGAGAGAGAGAGTTGAAGGCAGCAGTGGTCAGATCACAAATAACCTTGTAGATCTTGAATATAGGTGTGCAGTCATTAAAGAATTTCCTGAAAAGCAATCATGTGCTCTTAAGTTTTTAAAGGCTCACACTAACAGCTTTGCGGGGGTGGGGGTGGAGAGAAAGCAAGAGGGGAAATAAATAAGTTTAAAATAGCTAGATTAACTTGAGGTGGTGGGTGATGAAGACTAGGGTGGATGTTCTGTAGGATTGAGGGAAATAAAGATAAAAGATATTTATACAAGCATTTGGTAATTTGAAAGTTGTTGCATAAATGTAATGATACCCTTTGCATTGGAGGGGGGGAATTCAATTTCTGCATCTTATGTAAAACCCCAGGAACTTTCAGAATTTGCTTGACTTAAGTTTGCCAGTGACCATGGGAGCTTGATTTGGTGTTCTTAATTAATTAATGGCTGTATATACCATATTGATCATTAAATAAGTTGCACATTAAGCCATTATAAATCATAAACAGGTAAAGAGTTTTACCTTCCATTTATTTGTGTTTTGTAGAAATAAGCTTTTGATCTGGTTTTTCAAGCATTTTGCTCTTTTTTGTTTTTTTGGTTTGTTCCTTGACAGGGAAGCAAACCCATGCTCTTTTTTAATAGTAAATATGTATTTCCTTTTGAATATATATCTTTGTTAACTTTCCAGATAAAATATGGCTAAAAGTTTACGGAGTAAGTGGAAAAGAAAAATGCGTGCTGAAAAGAGAAAAAAGAATGCCCCAAAGGAGCTTAGCAGACTTAAAAGTATTCTTAAAATAGATGACATTTTCATGAAAGATGTTCAAGAGATAGCAACTATGGTAGTCCCCAGACATTCTGAAGAGAAAGCCCAATGTATGGCGAAAGAAGAAAAAGGTGAGTTTCTGTGCTTCGTTAAGAAAAAAAGAAGAAATTCTGTCAGTTTACTTTTGGACTCTTTTTCCCTTTTTGACTGTATTCCATTCATTCCTATGCATGCTTCCCACAAACGTCTTGCCAGCCCACGTTATTCTTTGAAGGCTATAGTGCTACTAGAGATTCTGTGCTAAACTGGGGCCCGGCACAAATAACACCCCTTATTTATGAGCTAGTAATCTGTACCAAAATCATAAGCGTGTAATTCTGTAACAACAATATCACACTCAGGCACACTTCAGGTGACATTTTAGGTGAAATTTTTCAAATTGCTGTCCATCTCGTGTGAGGCAGTCACGTACAGTGTCCAGTGGTACTTCTACCGGATCCTGTAATTTAAAGTCAATTCATGTGACTAGACATGGTTTGGGATATTCATAGTGGGCCTTTGATGCTTATGCAGTAGCCTAAGTATCTCAGAAATAGACTGTATTACAGATGTAGACTAACCTGGACACACTCTTCATTGGAAGATACATAATTCAGTCAGGTTTTTCTTCATTTTACCCTTTGCAAGATCTAGTTCCTATTCTAAGAGTCCTAAGCTCTTGTATTATTGTCCTGAAAATCACACAGTTTCCCAATATTTGAATTTGACAGATTCTAGTTACTTCTATGTCTTAGTCATAGTCTAAAGTAGGAGCCTATATGTAATGCTAGTTTCAGCATAGGAAAAGACTCATTGGTTTTCACACTCCTAATACACCACTTTGGCAGCAAACTAAATTAAGTCCTAACAATACCCAGGCCCTTAAAGTGGAAGTATATTTATGTCGTGTCCAGTGGTCAAGGAAGAGAGTAGCATTCCTCAACCTTCCAATCTGAGATATTTCCCATTCTTCAAAATGATCATTTCTTATTCTGTCTTCCATTCCACCCCTCTCCCACCCACTATCACAGAAAATTACAAGAAACTTTTTACTGTAATGTTTTTGAAAAATAGTGATAATCAACAGAAACCCCCTCATCTTTCCACTGTCCAAGTCTCTAAGAATTTGAATATATACTCTGTTTTTTTTTTTTTTTCTCTTATTAATCCTCTCAAAGGCCAGTTTTTCCACTTGTGTTCTGAATCCTCTCCATTCTCAGGGGCTGTACTCATGCATCCTGCTTATCAGTCTCTCTTTGATCATTCACAGTAGTATAAATGTGTTCTGGGATGTGCCATCTCAAAAGAGAAAGAAAGAAAAAGCCCTCCCTTGATCTCACAATCTGCTGATTTATTTCAGTTCTCCTTGCATCTTCTTAAAACTTACAGTCTTTGTTTCCTCACTTGCATACCATCCCTGCCCATTCACTCTTAGTCATTGAGATAAAATTCATATGATGTAAAATTTACCATTTTAAAGTGTACAGTTCAGTAGCATTTAGTACATTGATGATGATGTCCAACTATCACCTCTATTTCCAAAACATTTTCATTACCCTAAAAGAAAATGTCATACCCATCAGGCAGTCTCTCCTTTGCCATCCTGCTAGCCTCTCTGGTAACCACTAATGTGCATTCTATTTCTGTGAATTTACATATCTTGGATGTTTCATATAAATGGAATCATATGATACGTGACTTCTTGTGTCTGACGACTTCTCTTAGCAAAATGTTCATCCACAAGCTATGTTGTATCAGTACTTCCTTTTAAAGCTAAATAATAACCCATTTTTTTGTATGTGGCACATTTTGTTTATCTATTCACTCATTAGTTGGTGGACATTTGGGTGCTTCCACCTTCTGGCTATTTTGAATAGTGCTGCTGTGAACATTTGTATACAAGTTTTCGTTTTCGTTCCTTTGAGTATATACTTACATATTGCTGGGTCATATGATAATTCTCTTTACTGTTTTCTGTATCATTCACACCGTTTTACATTCCTACCAGCAATGTGTAAGGGTTCCAGTTCTTTCACATTCCCGCCAATACGTGTTGTTTCCCTTTTTTATTATTATTGTCCCATCCTAATGTTTGTGAAGTAGTATTTCATTATTGTTGAGCATCTTTTTGTATGCTTGTTGGCCGTTTGTATATTATCTTTGGAGAAAGCTATTCAGGTCCTTTGCCCCCTTCTAAGTTGTTGGGTTGCAAGAGGTTCCTTTATTTACAAGTTTCAGAGTCATAATTTTATTACAGTGAGTTAAAACATTTTTAATAATGCAAAGTCACAAGGTTATATCATCTGGATACTAGATGCTTGTTCACTCTTGAGTTTCTTGGATTTATCCTCTAATTTTCTCCTGTTTTAATTTGTTTTCTTTTGTTATACTTTCTAATTTTCTCAGCTTTACTTTCTAGTTCTTGTGTTGAATCGTTTAGTTTTACTGTATATTTTTAATTGCCAAAATTTTTTCTTTTACTGTTCCTTTCTATAGGCTGAGGTTTTTAAGAGGGTACAAGGTTGGACAATTAATTTTGCGAACTCATCCTAGAAAACAATGCTACATACCTCATTGCTGAATATCACTACGGTCACCTTTGAAGTACTCCCCTTGGGAAGCTGTGCACCAATGCCAGCACCTAGTCCACCCTTCAGAGCAACTTTGGAACTCTTTCTGGAATGGCCGTCACAGCTGTCATTGTATCCAAAATCTGACAATTAAGTTCGCAAATTTGCCACCATGCACTTACTTTGGCAGCACTGTACAAGCAACTCATTAAGGTGTCATAATCTTGAACAGTGCTGCCAGTGTAAGTGCACAGTGGGAAAGTTCACAAACTTAATTGTTGATTTTGGGTATGACAACTGGAGGAGGGCTATCATACTGCTGGACTTGCAGAATGATTGAATTGGCCCTTGGAGATTTTGTTGTGGGAGATCTCTTATCTCAGAACCTGCATGTATTTTTCATCCTCAGAGAGGAATTCTCTCATCTCCTGCTTGGCAGAATATCTGGCTTATTTTTGGAGGATTTTAGGAGCTAATGGAGGCTATAACTGAGGGTACTGGAGTCTCCTTTAGTAGTCTGCCTGTTCTTAGTACGGTTCCTCATTTCTGTCCTCAAGTTCATGTTTTTCCTTATTTTTATTCTTTCACCTACCTATCCAGTTTTTAAGCCACAAACCTGATGGTTATCCTTAGTCCCTCATTCCTTTATGTCCCACATTAAACCATTAGTACATCTTGTGTGTCTCCATGAGGCACCAACCCATTTCTCTCCGGCTTTTATGCTTTCACTTTAAATGACCATCATCTCTTGTCTGAACCACAGTAGTAATCTTTTTACTTTTCTCTTCAACCTCGTTCCTTTCTGATTTATTTTTGACCTATCAACCCATATATTTTTAGAATATAAATCAAGTTACATCATTCTTACGCTTAAAACACCTCATTGTATAATATTTCCATGTGCTTACCACAGATCCTACTTAATCTGGTTCTGGCCCCTCTTTAAAAATTGCTTACCACAGGCTGAAGTTTGCTTTGTTATTTGCTCCTCCATACAACAGTTAAACTCTGTGAGAGCAAGGAGCTTATTTGGACCACTATATCCCCAGAAGCTAAAATAGCACCTAAAATTATTATTCAACAACTAGTTATTGAATGGCTAATACATACCAGGCACTATTCTATTCTAGGTACTCTGGAAACAGTGATGAGTATCAGAGAGATAGCCTCCATCTGAATGGAATTTACATTGTATTGGAGGAGACAGAAAGTAAAACAGATAAATGAATAAATATAATGTCAGGTAGTAGACATCATGGAAGACCTTGTATACTCTGGTTAAGTTTCCAGGGAAGGGCATTCTGGGCATGTCCTTCACAATAGATGAGGTTGGTGAAGGCTATAACACATCATGGCTGCACTGAGCTTACTGCCAAGTCTCCTGTTAGTGGATTTGGATCTCTCTCTGTCATCACAGCTGCTTAACTACTATTCCTCTTCCAAATTCACTTCATTAGAAGTGGCCAGTCATTGCTCATGAGCTCATTTACTTCTAAAGCCTCTCCATTGGAAGTGTGAGTACACTTCTTACTGGCTCAGATGTCTTACTTAGCTCAAGAAGATACTTAATCTGATAAATGTTCTCATAACGCAACATCTGCTCAGAACCATACACTTATCCCTAATGCAGTAGTAATTCAGAGCCATATATCCTAAATGTCGTGTATTTAACCATTAGTATTCCTAAGGACAATCATGACAACATTCTTTAGAAAGTTTCTTAGTGACTAAATAGATGATGTCTTTCATGGCTGTAGGAACACATGGCAGCATGTGTATGATTCTATTGAATGTGTTTTAAGGGGTTTTTAGAGTGTTAGTCATAGAGCAATCCACAAATAAGGGGATTTTTTTCTTCTGTAGTTACACACCACTTTCAGTTTTGATGTTCTCATTACATTATAATAAGCTTTTTCACAGGGTGTTTTTTCATTTGTGAGTAGTAATAGTTTTTCCACTTTTTATTCAGATGACATGAAAATGGAGACTGACATTAAGAGAAACAAAAAGAGTCTTCTGGACCAGCATGGACAGTACCCCATATGGATGAACCAGAGGCAAAGAAAAAAGCTGAAGGCAAAGCGAGAGAAAAAGAAGGGGAAAAGCAAAGCAAAAGCAGTGAAGGCAGCGAAGGGTCTGGCGTGGTAGATGTGTAAGAACTTGAAAAATGCCACGTGAGAGATCTGTGATTAGAATTTATACACTGATTTCATCTTTTACCAAATGAAAACTTTGTTTCCATATTTTAACTTGGCTTTTTTCTGCAAACACAACATAGTACTTCAAATTTATTTTGGGAGCTTGAATAAGACATTTTCTTTAACGAATGAAAGCTATATTGATATTTTAATTGGATGCTGTCCAATTTTCAGGGATTGTCAGACATCAGAATTCTATCAAGTATTGGTATGGTTTTGATTGTTTGATCCTAGTAAAGAGAAATACTGATGAATTTGAGCTAACTCAGATTTAAAGAAAACTAATGTTATTTTAAAACATAATGTCAGTGAATCTTACAAGCATTACTTGTTTGAAGTTTTGATATTGTTTAATTCAGAATAAAAAGTATTTTGTCTGGATCATGAATATCTTTTCTTTCATATGTCCTTAAGGTTTTATAGTAATAGAGAAGGCCATACTCAGAGTTTTAGGTACAATATTAACATGTACAAATTAGTATCCTCCATCTTTTAAGGAGATTAGAACATCTTGGGAACTAGTTAAAATGTTTCATCAGTTTTTGTATTATGTAACCTAATACAATGCAACACCTCCCAGAGTATGTTTCTCAGAATCAGTTTTTCCAGATGCACGGTGAAAACTACGTTTTATGGTCACAGCAATTTGGGGAATGCTACATACTTGAAGATTCACAAAAAGTATTAGCTGACTATTATAGTATAGTCTTATCTAGAGATCTAGTGATAAACCTGTTTACCTTTGACTCTTTGAACTAGTGTTCTGAGGAATAGGATATACTATTGGAAATGCTGCTATGAGGAAGTGATTTTTGTTAAATCTGTCTTTACTAATTTCACTCCTATATTTAAGTTTACTTTTAATTAAGCAATTTAAACTTACTCCCTCTGAAATTTCACTGTAATCATATTAGCCATCATTACATGTTCAGTGGAACAACAAATATTTATTGAGTACCTGCTGTGTGCCGGGGGTTTTCCAGGTACTAAGGATGCAGGGAACCAGGCAACATGTCTGCTCTCAGGGGTATCTGTGTATTCAGAAGAGGCTGTTAACTTCAGAGGAAAACCAAGTTAAAAGTGAAATCAATTAGACTTAGGTCACTTAGTCATCAGGACACAAATTTTGTACCACACACACTGCTAGGCTGGGACACTCTAGAGATAAATAGAACATGACCCAAATCTTTTAGGAGCTATGAATCTATAAAATTGAATGCCAATAAAATCTTAAAATTATTTTATATAATAGACATTTCAATTTACTCAGTGGCCAGCTCATTGAAAATTTAGTAGATAAGTTTTAAATACTTAAAATAATTTTACACAAACTAATAGAAGTTGTAATTTGGGAAATAAGTGTCTTTTATGACCTTTTCTTGTATTTTGGTATAGTTATGAATAATAGTTGGTGAGGAAAAAGTAAATGAATGTTTTTATGAAATAAAAGGTTGCTAACATTGTCCAATTAAGGCACTGACTATATGAGCCTAAATATACTGCTAAATTACTTACTTTTTTTCCCCTGTAGGAATTGTACACATCAGCAATGTTATACACTTAGTGCTTATTTAAATTTTAGCATTATTGTTAGGTTTGGTTTTACTTTTAGCTGAATTTTCTTTTGAGGTGAGGTCAGAGGCCATTGCCAGGGATATGGTCATGTTTTCTGTGGCTGATAACCTCTAATTTGACTCCACTGATAGAGTTAATAGCTTTGAGCTTTCTTGGAGGGCCTCTAAATGACATTAGTATGTTAATTTAAGTTTATCCAATCAGGATTTAACTTTAAACAAAGAAATACTTATTTGCAAAGCATGTTCTCAAGTGTCCTATGGCCTCCGGAAAGGTGGCTATTAAAGAGAAGTTGTCTTGCATTAGGTCGTGACTGGGGACTCGAAGGCACTGGGGACTCGAAGGCACTGGGTGCGTGGGCTGCACTGCCAGCAAGATCCTGCCCACCTCCAGATTTTCAGGAGAAATGTAGACTAGCATTACAAAATGAGTGCAGGGGCACGATCACTTCTTTGTTGCTCTCTTCCTAAAGATTATAAATTAAGAAGTGTTCCAGAGTCCTTTAATCTTTTAAACGAATAGCTTATTTTCAAAAAATTTGTCATCTTTTTATTAGGGAAAAAAAATTCCCTTTTTCTAGGGAATTGCAGTAAAACCACCAGATGGAGCCCAAGCTAAGCACCATGTTATTTTTGGAATTAGATTTAGTGGGCTAAATCACATTGGGAATTGAATGTAACATTTTATTTTGTTCTTTTTTTAAAGAAGTTTTTAAGATTGAAATATTTAAGGATAATAAATTGCTTTTATTTATTGGTTGCTTTGTATTTCAGGCCTTAGTCTAAAACTATTTAGTCCTAAACTTCACATCAGTGAGGTGTTCATTAACTCATTTTTATCTTCCTAGCAGTCCTGTGAATTTGGTACTAAATTTGGTACCACTGTTACACATGGGGAAACTGAGGCACACAGATGCTATAAGGAACTGGGAGAGCTGGATTTCAAATTCAGACAGGCTCTGTTGTATATTCTTACCATGCCATTCTGCCTCTAAAGGATGTGCAAACTTGCCGAGAGATGCAGGCTGGGGATCAGATAAAGGGCAGGTTTCAGTAGAGAAGTGATTTCTAGAGCCCTTCTCAAATCTCTGGACCTAAGGCAGACTGGAGTTCCCTAGGTGGTACTCCCCTAGAATGGGCTGGCCCAAGATCAGTGGTGCCCAAGCTACTAATCAAAGAAGCATATGAACTGCAGTTGAAGCTCTTACCTCCTATCAAGTAGTGGTTTTGACCACATCCTTTTCTGATGTCACATTGATGTAGATACATTCCCCCACTAGTTTACATGCTGTGCAGCATAAGTATGTAGCAAAATTTTTTTGCTTATTAGGAAATTTGGGTGTTTTCAGAATTTGAATATATACCTGAGATGTGATTTTTAGGAGTAGAAAAAGGAAAAACAACGGTAATAAATGACTTGATTTAACTATCTAAAATGGACTGGGCAATAATGGTGTGGGGTAGTGGTGTGTGGTTAAACTAGTGAAGTGCTAGCCACAAAATGAGATAAGTGGGAGAAATCAAAGAGACTTCAGAAACTTGCAGTTGAGATGCAGATACTGGGCTCTAAGTTTACTAGTAACTTCTTCTGACACCACCTGGCAGAGTGGTTCAAATTCATATAAGGCACAATATAAAAAATTCTTTGTCTTTGCCAGCTTATAAAAATACCATTGCAGCAGACGTACACCAGTTTTACAGGGAAATGTTAGTTGGGGAGTGGTCAGGCCACTCTGCTATTCCCAGGCCCCTGTCAGGCAGGGGGAAAGCCGGGGCCTGGTTTGTGCCTACTTACAGCCCCCCTGACCCCCCGATTTTTACATAGTTGAATGCCAGTGGTCTTTTGCCTCCATTTTAGAGCAGGAGAAAAATATAACGTGATGTCGAATAAGAATCATTTAGTAGAATGATGATAATAATAACCAACATTCAGAGAATGCATACTGCATTAAGCACTGCACCTATATTATTTCATTTAATCCTCAATGCTGTGGGATCAATACTCTTATTATCCCTATTTTCAGATGAGGAAACAGTTTTGAAGAGGTCAGTAAACTTGCCCAAATTCATGCAGCTGTTAAATAGTGAGCATGGCTGTTCCAGAGTAGAATGAGTGCCTCTGATGGGGAGCTGCAGAGAAACCGAGGTTGATTCAATCTAAGGAAGAATCTTCTGATGAAGACATTGGGAAGTGGAGTAGGCAGGCTTGGGAGTACTTCCCTGTTAAGCTAAGACTTGGACAGCCACTTGGTTGGAATGCAGCAGACTGAATTCAAACATTATACAGTCATCTCCCCTTATCCTCAAGGGATACAGTCCAAGGACCTCCCAGTGGATGCCTGAAACTGTGGGTGGTACTGAACCCTATATATACTATGTTTTTGCTCATGCATGCATACCTATGGTAAGTTTAATTTATAAATTAGATGCAGTAAGAGATTAACAATAATAAAATAGAACCATTATAACAATATGGTTGACCCTTGAACAACATAGGTTTGAACTGTCGGGGTCCACTTATATGCAGATTTTTTGCAATAAATACACAGTCCGCCCTCCTTATCCCTGGTTTTCCAACTGTTAATTAAACTAACCACGGATCAAAAACAGTATTTTTGATTCTTAATTGCAAATACAAGGTTGCAGAGGGCCAACCGTAGGCATTGTTCTACACCATTTTATATGACTTGAGCATCGCATATTTTGGCATTGTGGGGTGTCCTGGAAGCAATCCCCATCAGATACCAAGGGACAAATGTAGTTAAGTTTTGGAGGAGTCAAAAGTTATACGTGGATTGTTCAACCACGTGGGAGAGGGGCAGGCACCCCTAACCTCCGCACTGTTCGAGGGCCAAGTGTATACTCTAATAAAAGTTATGTGTGTGTGGTCTCCCTCTCAAAATGTCTTGTGCTGTATGGACAGTGTGGATGCACTGGACAAAGGGAGATTCATGTTTCAGGTGGAATGGAGTGAGAGCACTCTAGATTTCATCATGCTACTTGGAATGGCATGAATTGTTTATTTCTGGAATTTTCTATTTAATATTTTTAATATTTTTGAACTTCAGTTGATCGTGGGTAACTGAAACCAAAGAAAGTGAAACCTCGGATAATGGGGGGTGACTGTACTTGGAATTGGGGTTGAAAGCTGCTAAAGTCTTTTCCAGTCCAGAAATGCCTTGCAGGAAGTTGTCATGTCTGACATGTACTGTGCTTGTTTTGTTCTGTATAGTCTTTGGCACTGCATGATTACAGACTTATGTATCTTTTTGGTGGAAATAAAATCTGAAATCTGAATCTGTTAATGTTAAGTCTGGATTTCATTCCAAGTTCCGCTTTAAAGTATGGAAAAACGTTATAAACATCTGCTTTAAACAATGAATGGGGTAAAGTCCTCTGCATTTTAATTTAAAGAATGGCATAGTTTTATAATCCATTAAGTTTATAATATGCAGAATGTATTTAATTTCCTAAAGTGATGACTTATCTTGGCATTATGCTATCTTATGAAACACTTTCTCACTCACATTGTGTCTTTATAGTTTTCAATATCAGCAAAACCTTTAAATAGTCTTAGTTGGGTGTTGTGTGTCATTATACAGTAACTGCTAGTACATATGGTATTTCTGATCCATGTAATAAAGTACATTTGTCATGTATCTTGTGATCTGCATACCTTTCAGCTGTTACTTCATAAATCTGTTCCATCGAAGAACTGCTTTGTACAGCAATGGTTAAAGCTGCTTTTAATAAACTAATATTTTGTGTCTCATATGTAATCAACAGGGAGTATTATAGACTTGTGCCTCTGTGGAGAAACATTCCACTCAACTTCTTTTCTCTTGACAATAATGGAAAAAAAAAATAGCTTGGGAAAAGCACAGATGTTCGAGAACATATGTTGTTTGCTCCTAAAAGTCAGCTGAAGATCTTTTGTATTGCTCCAGGATTTTTTTTTTTTTTAAATGCTTAAGAGAAGAAACAGTTTGAGATATGTGATGGGGAGAAGACAGAGTTACAAATTTCAGTGAGAGACCAACATTGGTGCTATTTGTCAAAATTCTAAAATGCCTCACCTCGCTCACATAAAGAGGTGATATTCTTGAGCAGAGCTGTAGGCAGTTGGCCAAAGATTGGCCATTCCCACATGCTTCCCTACCTAGACATAAGCATTTTGCTCATTTTAGTTTTTGTTCTGTTCCAGACTTCAAACTGTCTTCAAAAAAACACAGGTATTTAATAATTCAGGTAATCCCTTGAGTAATTGCATAGGGGCTATTGTTTTTCTTCAGCTGTAGAAATTTGCACAATGAGTAGACTAGCCAATTGGTTATTGATAACTGTGTAGGGGAATATTCTTGGAAAATGCTTAAGGAAAGGAAGCTGTGTGCCTTAGGTGAAGTTGGTATGGATGTCCTTTATAAGCCTATGAATCTTTAAGAAGAGTTGCCGTACAGAGAATGGGAACCAGCTGTTTTAAATCTCCCCTGAGGGAATGGGTTTTAACTGTAGCAGAAGGGATTTGGGTTAAATGTAAAGAAGAACTTCCTGAATGTGAGTGTTATTTAAAGCCAGGAATGGATTGAAAAGAGGCTGTTGAATTATCTCTGGAGGAAAGAGGGGATGCTAGAGAAAGAAATGGAAGTGGGTGGGGAGTGGGAGAGCCTCACGTAATGGAGATGGTTTAAATGTAGTTCTGTCCAATAGTTATGAGTCCTTTATTCTCTTTTCTTACACTTATAGCTCAGATTATGAGGTTTAAAAGGTCAGACCTGAAGAGTATACTTTAGTCATTAGAACTGAAGTGCCAGAGGACCGCTAGGTCTGGAGGTCCTTTTGGTGTATTTCTTAATTGAAAGAAAATGCAAGGTGTGACCAATGGATGAGGACATTGGCCCATGGCAAAATGTCCACCCTTGTCGTTAAAGGCTGGCTTACATGCTGAGCTCCCAGTGCCAAGGAGGAATTTGACATTGAGCAGTTTCTGGGAAGTCACACCGTAGGCTGAGACTACTTGGACTTGAGGTAGTTGAAGGGCTGGAAGACAGGTCTTGCCGTGTGACTGCTGGGCATGTGCCAGCTAAATAATTTGACCAGGAGATCTCCAGCAAGACCAAAGGGTCAGACTTGGCACTTAGAATTCTGGAAAGCATAGACTGACAGGACAGGGAAAGTTGACCCTTTCTTTTTTTCTTTTCTCCTGGCTGTACCCTGCCTGGTCCCCATTGGTACATTCTTTTGCATCTCTCTCTTCTTTGCATTCCTTCACTTTTTGTCTTCCTCTTTGCCTATTACTTTTTAGAAATTGTTTTATAAAATAAAAACTTAAAGCTGTGAATCAAACATTTTAAATAGTTTTCTTATAATAAAAAAATCCCACCACATTTAGTTATAAGTGCTTTATGTTTATAAATGACCCCCACTGTTTTTCTTTGTGGTCCAGTAACAATTGTAGACATAGTGTTCTGCTTCTATGCTGTTTCTCTACCTCCTCACTTGGCTTTTCCCCTTTCATCTCAGTCTTTTCACTCACTTTGTTTTTCTTTCTCTTCCTTTTCAGCACCCACACTTCATCTTCTGACCTTAACTGGATGCATGAATAGAAACTATGCTTTACAACAGGGGTAGGTAAAAGGGCTGGCCATCTGTTTTTGCAAATAAAGTCTATTAGAATGTAGTCACACCCACTTGTTCACGTCTTATCTGTGGCTGCTTTTGTGCTGCAAGGGGCAGTTGAGTAGCTGTCACAGAGACCCTTCTCTGGCCTACAAACACTAAAATACCTACTATCTGGCCTTCAGAAAAATTGCTGCCTCCTGCTTTAAATATTTTCTGTGTTTATTAAATGAACGCCTTTGTTCTTTATTTGGAAATTCAGGTCAGTTATATGTTTTATGTCTCCCATGCCTAGCTTGTGAGATTAGGTTGCATTTTTATATTTCCAAGTTTCCCCCCAAATTTCTTACTTGAAGGTAGTTGTATCCAAAAGAAAAAAAAAACAAACTCACCCTCACTAAGCATCAACGCAAGGCGGGTGATATCAGAGGGTTGTCATTTGTGGTGTGTGTGTGTGTGTGTGTGTGTGTGTGTGTTGAGGTGTTCCCCACCTTCCACCTCTGACTGGGCTTCTTTTAGTCTTTGGACTGAAAAAAAATATCATTTAATTGTAGAGCTTTTAAAAAATCTCATAGCTAACTTTTCTTTTAAGTCTATGAATCAGTAGTTGCAGTTTTGGAAATGTTAGATGCTGAAGAAAGGACTCTGTTTTAATTTAATGTGGCACCCAGAATACTGGCACATATGAAAGCATTCCAGTTTCGTTTGATTTGGGTGGGTGGTCCAGCTGTTTTACCCAGATACACTTACAGGTTGGTTTCATTAATATGGACTATAATAGTCATAGCATTTGAGGCTGAAAAGTGTTTTTGAGATCACCTATATTAAACCTGTGTTTTTTAACAGATGAGGAAACTGAGGTCCCACTTTCCCAAGATGTTTTCTTAGTACTTCATGAGAAAGCCCACGAGCCCAGGTCTCTACTCTCAGATCACTCTTTTCCTACACCATAACACCATGACAACTAGTCACACAATGGTAACATTCTGACGAACGTCAGGATGACTATTCTACTCCCTTCCTTTCTATAAAGAGAGGGGCTGCTAAATTAAACTGTGGCATACGACTAATCGTCTTCTGCAGGTCTATTTCTGCTGTGGTTAATAACCAGAACTTTTCCACTGGTGGCTGTTCTTTGCCTCATAGGCAGTGTAACTCTTTTGTTAAAGCAAAACAACAAACCCACTTCCTCTGTGTCCCCCGTGGAAAAACCCGATTGGTTTTGTGTCTCTGTTCTCTTCTCTCTCTCTCTGTCTCTCTCTTTTTTTTAAACTCCTAATTTACCCTGTGTTGTTTCTCTCTTTTTTTTTTGTAACTTTAATAAAAGTTTTATTTTTTTTTCATAAAAGTAACACATGTATTTTTAGAAAATTGGAAAACCCAGGAAAGTCTAAATGAAATACAATCATTCATAATCCAGTCACCCAGAGATTATGTGGGTATATGTATATTTTTGGAATTGTCTTATCGCTGCATAGTTTCATATCCTGCTTTCTTAATTTTATATCATAAGAATGTTTCCCAGGTCACAAAAATTCTTTAAAGGTGTTTGATACGTTCCCTCTTAGTCTGTCTTATGGGTAAACTATAAATTTTCTCATTTACCAATTTTGGGACATTAAACATTTTTTTCCAAAATATCTTTTTGCTATTCAAATAGTTTCCTGAAATATTAATAACCTTACATGTAAATTCTTATCTGATTATATGCTTATGGAAGAATTCCAGAAGAGTATGAACTTTTCTTAAAAAGATTCCTGATCCATATTGTCACACAGCGTTCCCAATGCCAAAACAATGAATCCTTCCCACAGCGTGTGGCTGCTGTCTGGGACACACTTGCAGGGTTGTAAATTAAGCCCCTTTAAAACACTCCTTTCAATATGTCACTCTCCAGCTAGGAAACTTCCCATGGATACAAGATCAGATCTAAGCTTCTTAATGTATGCTCTTCCATTTCTTCACTTCCAACTGATTTCTCAACCACAGCAATCTGGCCTCTACCTCCATCTGCCCAGAGGCATCAACAAAACAGCGCTGGATGGACTGTGTCAGGAAGCTAGGGTTCAAGTCCCAGCCCTGCCACTTAGTCGTATGTGACCTTGTGCAAGTGAGTTAATTTCTCTGAGGCTGTTTCCAAAGCTTTTAAAAGGAAATAATAAAGCAAACCTTGATTTGAGAGACCCCTGTGAGGTAATATATGTAAAAAATACTTTTAATCTGCTGAGCACTGTGCAAATACTAGGGGGTATATTGTCATTGAGACTACTTTTGGAAGTAGTGTGGTAGTTATTAGCACTGTCCAACAAATATTTCTGATTTCCTTTAGACTCAAGGTAGAATTTCACTTCTCCACCCCCCCCCCCTTCATTTGGATGTGGCCACGTGACTGACTTTGGCCACTGCAGTATGAGTGGAAGTGACATGTGTACAGAGAGTGCCAAAAATATATACATACACATTTTAAGAAAGGAAAAAAATTGTATTAAAATTGTAATACTCAACATATACGGATAACAAAAGATGAATACAAGTCCTGTCTGACCTCTGCAATTACAAGAGGTGCTCAAACTGGTTATCATCAGTGTCCAGACACTTCTGATTATGGCGAACTACTGCTTGAGCAATGTTAACCAAAGTGCCCACTTGTATCACTACACGTGCCATTTCAGTTTCTTCCTACACTATGTCCAGTGCAGCTTATTCTCTATGGTGCCCCACATCCTTTAAAGTCCCCCATAGGTAGAAGTCAAGGGGTGTTAAGTCAGGACAGTGCGTGGGAAATTCAAACAACATTCTCAGATTTCACATAGCACTTCAAAATGGTCTTGCGCTTCTTGAACGACAATCTTGCTTCCGCCATTCTTTTTGACTGCCCCGCCACGTGGTGATGCTAGCCTAGCATTCATTTGATTAAAGCCATCTTTTCAGCAAATGTCATACTACACGCCGCTACTGTAATTCAATTCAACTCTGAAAAGTAATGCAAAGCTAACATCTCTTAAAATGTGGATACATTTTTTTGGCACCCACGTATTTACATGTAAAATCTTTTAAGAGCTAGGCCCTAGTCAGCCACTCTCCTGTCCTCTCTCCCATGGTGAAGGGCGATGCTGGTTGTTCTGTGAGCTTGGGTCCTGGAGAAAGAACATCCGTGTGGGGCAGAACCCTCAGCCAACCAGTGGTGGATATATACCTCAAGCAAGAGTTGGACTTTGCTTTTCTAAAGCCCGAGGTTTGGGTTGTTTGCTATTGCACTCTAACCCAGTACTCTGAGTCTAGTCTCGGGCCTTCTTTCTCTGTAGCATTTGATATCATTGAAATTTTTGAAATCCTCTTTTCTTTTGATTTGTTGTTCATTTAGTATGTGCTTACCTTTGCCAACATTGTTTACTGTCACATCTTTAACTTTTATGTTTCTTTAACCCTATGTGTTTGAGAAAAGTTTCCAGTTTGGGAATCACGGGTGTCTACCACTACTTTTTTTTATGCCTTGAGGGCAGGGACCTAGACTGCAACCAAACAGCTCTTTTCCTTGTCCGCCTACAAGAGACTTCACCCTTCTATGTTAACGTTTCTGCATCTATAACATGGGGATAATTGGAGTTCCTACCTCATAAGTGGTTGTGAGGACTTGCAAATAAGAAAAGACATTTAAACACTTCCAGTGGCTCCCTTGCGTGTGGTAGACCACTATACATGGTGCTGGTGGTTTTGTCAGTGTACATCTTCTTATCTCCTTCCTTCACTCCCCAAGTTCTACTTCCAGTTTCTAATTGGATATGCTTAGAAGCAGAAGCCCCATTATAAGTATTTTGTTGTAGGTCTAACATCACACAAATGTCTAATATCAGGAGTGAAAAATTGGTGCCCTCGTTGGGAAGATACTCTGTATAGTATTTGCTTTGTTTTCTGATCGACGTATTGCCTTTAAGTCTGATTGCCTAAGTTCTCACAGTAATTCTTACTCCCTGTTGATTTATACACAATTACCTGACTGACCCTAGGAGGAAACCTGCTTTGGGCAAACCTGTTCTACCCACATTCATTAATCTCTCCTGTGTGTACCTCCTGAGTCTGTCCCTGCCAGGGCATGTTGGTTTCCACTGGCTTTTCTCTTAAGAATATTAAGAATCTCTCTCTTTTTTTTTTTTTTGCATTTATTTGTTATTATGGTAAAATACGCATAACATGAAATTTAATACGAACCATTGTTAAGTGTAAAATTCAGTGGCATTAGTATATTTACAATGTTGTGCAACTATCGCCACTATCCATTTGTCATGTTTTCACCATCTCATACAGAAACGGTGTACCCCTTAAACAATAACTCTCCATTCCTCACTCCCCACAGCCACCAGAAGTGTGTTTCTTCTTTCTGTCTCTATGAATTTGCCTAAAGTATATACTTCACAATAGTGGAATCATACAATATTTGTCCGTCTGTGTTAGGCATTTTTTGCTTAGCATAATGTTTTCAAGGTTCATTCTGGTTGTGGCATGTGTCAGAATTTCAATCCTTTTAATGGATGAATAATATCGTTCTGTATAGATATAGCACAATTTGTTTATCCATTTATCCATCGAGGGACACTTTGGGTTGTTCTGCTGAGACTATCTTGAGGCCCATCGTGCCATCCAAAGTCTCCATTCTTAGCAAAATTTCTCTTCTTGAAGCTCCTTTGTCTGTATGCCTTATCTGTATCAAAGTCATATACCTAATGATGAAAATATTGGGTGAGGAGCTTGGGAAGGACTATATGAATCTGATAGTGGTAGATTTGTATTCCTTTTGCAAAAAATGATTTAAAAAATACTCTTGGTTAACAATGAAAATCATGTATGTTTCCTATTTTTTGGTAGCTGATTGCTTGTGTTTTTCAAGTTTGTGATGGCTACAAATAACTTTTTTTTTATTTGGAAAGTTGGTGGTGGGAGATACACAGAGCCT
This sequence comes from Lyroderma lyra, assembly GCA_004026885.1. Lineage (NCBI taxonomy): Eukaryota > Metazoa > Chordata > Mammalia > Chiroptera > Megadermatidae > Lyroderma > Lyroderma lyra. The sequence continues at coordinate 35,667 of PVJL010004920.1, forward strand.
CTCCATGCTGTACTTACGCTGACTAATGACAACTAGTGTTTTGTTTGGTGATTTAACTTCTGAATTGGGGGATTATATAGTTTGTATCTTTGGCACTGCATTTTAAGTTTCTCCAGGGAGACCAATCTGTGCTTTGATATATCTGGATAAAAAGCATACATTTTAAAAAAGATTTGATGTATATTTGGCACTCCTTTAAAAGTTTCCTTTTACTTTCTGTTTCTTCCAACAATATCCAACACAGTATCATGCAGATAGTAGGTTTGCTATAGTTTAGGATTTAACAAATTAGTCAGTCTATTGATTCCAGCTTTCCAAAGTGCGTGCTTTTTTTTCTTTCCTTTTATTTTTTAAATCTTTTTGGACACTAGAATATTTGAAATAGCCATCTTCCCTTATAACCACTGACATTCTAATTAGGATACATTCAATAGTGAGCTTGAGCTATAATACAGATTATCAGTTTATATCAGCCCTGAGATAGAAAACAATTTCAGGGGCAGAGAATGACATTTACCTTTTGCTGTGGGCCTGGGATAGTTTGCATCCCAGTTTTATACAGTAAAATATTTTAGTGATTATTATAGTATAATATCTTAACTTCCTGTGACTTACTAAGGAAAAATATGACCTTAATATTATATTGCATTTTATTTCACAGGTTTATTTTATACCTCAATAGTTATATTTACAACTCTGTTTTCTTTTAAATGTGTTAATAAAATGCTTGCGTTAAGATTGGTTTGATTGACTCCAGAATCTGATGTGGTCATTGTTCAAGCAAGTGATAAAACTCGTGACAATACAGCACTTGGAGATCTTTGGAAGCATCCTAACTATACAAGTGGGGAAACTCTTAGTTCCTTATAGAGTTAAATTAAGGTCAGACCTGGTTTCCGACACGAAGTTCAGATGTATTGGCACGTCCCCATGCTTGCATTTATTATACTGTAATTTGGGGCTTAAAGAGTTATATCCAGTCCATCCCCAACATCTGGATAGTGTTTATAACGATCACATTTGATCCTAATGTAATTTTGTTGGGGAATTCACTAGAATTCCTCTGTTGGCTACATTACAACTGAACATGAGATCTGCTAAAATATTACCAAAAACTAGTGAATATCCATAGAGAATACAAAAATAGATAGATTTCATCCCCCATCCCACCACCCGACACTAACACATCATATTCATCTATCTGGGCTTCCTTGTCTCCACTGATAAAAATTGGGGTGACACTTTCACAGCAGCCAACATTTGTCAAGGGTTTGGACCCTTGAAAAGCAGAGCAGGCACAAAAATCTTTCAAGGATGATTAGGGTACACGTGCAACCACAACGGCAGTGTCAGACTCAACAGATACGCATGGCATGAGCTTGATGGAGACTTTTCCTTTCATTTTCAGCTTGATTTAGATGCTATTCCTTAGGGTTAGGAAACAGTCACTTAGGAAGTAGAGGGAAAGGTTATAACCACCCTCCCCCCATCAGTGGAAACCCCAAATGAATCAAGCTGAACCTTTGAAGGGCTATAAAGGGAGCCTTTAATTATGTGAGGGGGACAAGTGGGAGGAGGGCACATGGAAAGTTTGGCAATGCAGTTTGAGGACCTCCCAGCCCCACCGCCAGCATGAAGATCATTAGCACAGTTCATGTAACTTGTGTAGAGCTGTGCACCCTTCCTATGAAATAAGTTTAACATTCAAAAAGAGACAGATGGGGGGGGGGGGGAAGACAGATAGAGAAGGACGGAGACTGTAACAGTCTTTAGAGAGGGAAAATTATTTCATTAAATCTGAACAGCATATGCTTTTCTGATGTATAGCATATGCAAGTCTATGCAAATTATTTAATAGCAGTGCACTCAGAGTAATTTCCATTTCCTCCCTCGCTTGTGACTGGAATATTCCTTTTAATCAGATTAGATGACATCCTCTGCAAACTTTTGGGGGTTTCAACTTAATTTACCATGCTAAGCAGTTAGGGTAATTTGAAATAAAGCAATCAGTGGGCTGAAAAGAGCGAAGCCAAACCTCATTTCTGTCTTTGAGATGAGGAGCTGGCCGGATGTGTGAGCCCCTCAGGACTTCTTCTCGTCTCTTCTCCCTGCTCCCCGGCACCGAGACCTCGGCAGCGTTTCCGATGGCCGGCTGCCTTGTTTTGATGGCATCTAGTCAGATCTGTTTCCCATTCACAGAGTTTGCCTGCGATGCTGCATTCCATTCAGCCTCTCCTGTCAAATTTATGGTGCAGCCTCAAGCAATGATGGAAAGATGAATCCACACTCGTTAAAAACTTTTTCACCTGGGGAGGTCATGGACCCCTGAAAGGGTCTGAGGGCCCTGCAGGTATTCCATTGTAGAGGTTCTGGGGAAAGGGAGCAATACTCAGTCAGGTACCATGAATGGGCAAGGGGAGTCCTTGCAGGAAAGACTTCACCAGGGACACACACCTGAGTGACTGCCACTTATCAATGGTAGCCTGCGCTGCCAGAGTAGGGCCAGTCCTTGACAAAATTGTGAAGCTCTGCTCACAATTGTGTGAGCTTTGTGCTGCAGAATTCCAGGGGGTGTCGTCTGGGAGTCTTGGGGGAATCGGTACAGTTGATACCTCCAAATCTCCAGCAGATGGCAGTAAAGGGTCTTGAGGAGAGCTAAAATCGGATCACGGTGCAGTTGGGACTGGGGACTGGCCGGCCTCCCCTCTCACTGTCCTCTGTTTTATGGGTGGTGGTGTTTAGGGAAGGGAAAGATTTTAATTGCTTAAACTAATCCCCTGCAAAGTGTTAGCAGATGAGGTTTAAATATCATTTATACTAAGGCTGCTAGGGATTTACTAGCCACCAAAATATAAAAGAGAGAAATTTAATGGTGAAATTTTATGTACCAAGACAAGTAGTAAAACTTTCTTTCCCTCTTTTTTTCTTCAAACCCACCCTCCCCCACAAAGCAATGCCTCAACCAGGATTGTGGTTTTGAGGTACCAAGATCTGCAACCTGTGGCAGAGCATAGCGGGATGCTTCTTATCAAAGGCTTGTTTACAACCTTTGGATGTGGCCGAGATGGAAAAGAACAGGCTGTAATCAATTAACTGTTTGCAAATTATTAAAGATATCATATAACCAAAGTTGGTCCCTGCATATATGCAGGGATGAAACTGGGGCTGCGGTCTACTGAGTGCCTACCGTTTTTCGATTCATTGTTTTCCTTCCTCACTTAAGGTAGTGGCCACTTCTCCCACTTTACATAGAAGAGGATGAATGTTCAGGAAGGTTAAGGGACCCATAGAAAGGTTCTGAGTTAACATGTGGATTCAAATCTTAAGCTGCCTGACCTCAAAGCCCAACCTTATGTCAGTCCTACCATGTGACTATTACAAATGGGATCGAGGGAGACTTCTCTCTTATGATTTTGCTTTTTAGTTGATTAGATAAAATATATGCATGATAAATTCCAGTACACAGTCACAGACAGGTTTCTGTCTTTTCATGCTTCCTTCCCACGGTGCCACACTCCCACTGGTAACCACGGCTAGTTTTCTGTGTATTTTTTTCAGACATATGTTATGCTTTTATAAATGTATACATATAAATACTTTTTCCTCATATAAATGATAGCACACCATGCTGTTGTGTCTGTCTTTTTTCACTTAATAATGGAGGTGAGCTAAATAATTCTTTTTAATGGCTGCAGAGTTGGGAATACTTTCCATTGTACATATGTATGATAATTTTATTGAGCTGAAATTAAATTATTTAACTGATACATTTATTTAACTGAGATTGATTAACTCAACAGAGATTATTTTGTAGGCAGACATACCATTTTAAACAGGACAGCAAATAATGGTCCTGTCCTGTTTCAAACGGTATGTGCAGTCAGCCTAGTCTCACTGGGCTCAATTCAGGGTGTCAGTAGGCTGACCATACGTACCGTTTGAAATGGACTAGGCTGACCATGTGTACCGTTTGAAATGGGACAGGACCATTGTTTTCTGTCCCATTTAAAAATGGTACATCTGGTCAGCTTGTTATATTGTCAAATGACTATATTTTTGTCAATGTAGCTAGCATTAAAATCCTTGATGTCTCAAAACTGGAATAAGAGAGTAGCCTCCCAGAATGACTAAATGGCTGGTACATTTTTGAAGAAAGTTGGCTTGTGTTTTAAAAAATATATTATCTAAAAAACAAGGAAAACAAACAAGCAAAAAGAAGCAAACATAGAAGCAGAGAGCATGTTGGTGGTTCCAGATGGAAGGGGTTTGGGGAGCTGGGTGAAAAGGGGAAGGGATTAAGAAGTACAAATGGGTTGTTACATACTAGTCATGGAGATGTATGGTATAGCATAACAAATACAGTCAATAATATTGTAATTATATGGTGCCAGGTGGGTACTAGACTGACCGGGTGATCACTTCATAAGTTACATAAATGTGAGATCACTGTGTTGTACACAGGAAGCTAATATATTGTATGTTAAATGTAATTGAAAAAATACTAAATATTACCACCTCTAATATGTGTGCCTACACACACACACACACACACACACACACCGCATACACATACCATTTGAACTAGAATTAAGGGTTACTGAAGAAAGATGCCAGCATCTAAAGATGTTCAAGAAAAATACCAGTACTGACAGGATCCTTATGCCTCTTTTACAAAGTTAAACAATGAAACATAGTCTGTGGTCTGTCTAAACCTCAGCTTTCTTTCTTTGGAGTAGGATGAGATGGATCAGTTAAAAAAAAAAAAGTAGGCATAGATCAGCCTTCCAGGAAAGAAAATAATAACAAAGACAGAATTCTATAATCTCTAAAGATAAAGAATGAAATGCCTTTCTAATCCAGTAAATTTCAATCTCTTTGGATAAGAAGAATTCTTTTGAGGTTGACATGAATACGGGTCTGCTTTCTATGTTGGCACCTTGTTAAGGTGAATTAGAACTTTAAAAGTGCTCAGAGTTCCCCCAAAAGTGGAATTTATATCCCATTAACTTTGTATGCTCCCCAGCAGTTATAGGAAGCTTGTTGAGGGAGGGAGGGAGGGAGGGAGGGAGGGAGGGAGAGAGAGAGAGAGAGAGACATGCATAGTAGGTATTTCCCCCAACTCTACCTACATTTAAGGTCAGCACCTGTCTAGGAATTTCCAGGCTGTCGGTGAAACATCTGTGATGATGAGACTTTCCAATACTTTACATAATTAAGTATTAATATCTATTCAATATTTCCAGTACAGTACTTTTTCCCACATGTGCTATTCATGGAATTTTGCCCTATTTCCAGACCCCCTCCCACTCTTGCAAGCAGCCATTTGACATGGAACTCCAGGGGCGTGGAGGCTAACGCCCTGCAGCACCACCATCTTCCTACTCCTCCTCATATCACACAGTAACGCACACCACACCCTGCATCTGTGCTCAGCTCCTCTCCCTCATCTGAGGGCTGTCAGATAAGCCTCTGGGAAGGTCAGGCCTCTTCCATTTACTGGTTGCACAGGATCTCAGAAGTAATACTAAAGCAGAGAATGACTTTCACTTGACTTGAAGCAGAAGCTACCAGAATGGAGAAGCTACGTGTGACACTGAACAAATGGCATGAGCTGGATTCTATAGAGTCATGAAATTTTAGATTTGGAAGAACACTTAGAGGTCATCTTGTCTAGTGGTTCCTGAGCCTAGTTATGAACATCAGCTGAGAAATATTAAAACACACACACACACACACACACACACACACACACACACACAGAGGCAGGAATGAATTTATTTGTTTTTTTTTTTTTTTTTCTTTTGGTATGTGGGTAGCTCCCTGACTGGGAATCGAACCCAGGCCGCAGCACTGACAGCGCTAGTGCCGATGCCTTAAGCCACTACACCATCAGGGAACTCCCCAGGAATGAATTTAAAGCATATGAAGTCTGGCAAATAAGTTCGTGAACTTTCCATGGTGTGCTTACATTGACAGCACTGTACACACAACTCGGTAAGGTGTCATAGCCTTGGTATATCTGTGTCTCACAGCTGTGTTTGTGTCAATGTGTGGTGGTGTCTTGCTGAGAGGTGTTCATTATTGTTGTTGCATGTTTTTGTGTGCCATTGTGAGAATGTTGGAGCTTGAATTAGAGCAAGTTTCATGTTTAATTTAACCAACATTAAATTTCTTCTTAAACTTGGCAAGAGTGGAAATGAAATCAGGGACATGTTAGTTTCAAGTTTATGGGGATAATGCCATGAAGAAAACAGCAATGTACAAATGGACTAAATATTTTTCTGAGAGGAGAGAAAGCATCACTGATGAAGGAGGTCAAGTTGGCCACTAATGAGCAGACCTGATGAAAACATTGCAAAAATTTGTCATATTGTGTGTCAAAATTGTTGGCTGACTGTGAGAAGCATAGCAGACCAGTGAACACTGACAGAGACATGGTCAGGAAAATCTTAGCTCAAAAATTTTAGTATGAGAAAGGTGTGTGCAAAAATGGTCCCGAAGGAGCTGACCAATGAACAAATGCAAAGGAGAGTCAAAGTTTGCCAAGAACTTTTGGAAGCCAAATGGTGCTTTGGGCTGTGCTATCACTGGTGATGAAACATGGGTGTACCAATATGACCCCGAAACGAAGTGTCAAAGTGCACAATGGAAGTCAGCCAATTCTCCATGTCCGAAAAGTTCCGTCAGTGCAAATCAAGAGTCACAATGATATTGCTAACAATTTTTGATATCAGAGGGGTTGTGCATTATGAATTTATACCAACTGGACAAACAGTCAACTAAGTTTATTATTTCGAAGTGCTGAAAATGCTGCGTGAAAAAGACGAAAATGACTTTAACTTTTTGCCAACAACTCATGGCTCTTGCATCACAACAAGGCACCAGTCTGTGAGGAGTTTTTAGAACACCCTCCATACTCATCTGATGTGGTTTCCAGTGACTTTCTTTTTTACCCAAAGATAAAGGAAATATTGAAAAGAAGACATTTTGATGACATTGAAGACATTAAGGGTCATATGATGACAACTCTGGTGACCATTCCAGAAAAAGAGTTCCAAAATTGCTCTGAAAGGTGGACTGGGCTCTGGCATCGGTGCATAACTTCCCAAGGGGAGCAGTACTTCGAAGGTGACTATAGTGATATTTAGCAGTAAGATATGTAGCACTTTTTCTAGGATGGTTGATGAACTCTATTGGCAGACCTTGTATTACGTAGGTGCAAGTAATGTCATATCATTTATCTAAAATCAATAAATGCATTTCTGCCAATGTAGGGGGTCTTCCCTTCTCACTGAGTTGTATAAGTGTTCTTGGGGATGTTTGTGTGCTTATAATAGTCAACTATTGCTGCAATGATGCTGTGTCACAAACTCAGTGGTCTCATGCTCACAGGTCTTCACGTTAGATAGGGCAGATCTGCTTAGGCTATAGGTGGGGTTTAGCTCTTTTATTTTCCTTCAACCAGCAGCTACCCACAAATGCCAGGTATGGAAGAGATAAAATGAACCATGGAAGTTCACTTCAAGGCTCTGCTTCATTCAAACCCAGTGGAGTAAGTTCCAAGTCCAAACACATGGGGACACTACAAATTATGTGGAACGTGGCATAGATGGACGGTCCTATTACTGACCATTGAAGAGTTGGACCCAAAAACTCTATCTTCATCTGCCTCTAAGACATCTTACTCATAGTTTTCTGCCTGCCTCAATGGATATTCCTTCTAAATTTCTTCGGTGGATCCTTTTCTCCCCAAACATTTCCAGGGCTCATTCCTTTGCATTCTTCTCCATTTGCTTGTATTCCCTTGTTTGTCGCATTGTAGACTCATGGGGGTTATAAATACCGAAGGCACCCACATTCCTATCTCCAGCCAGTTCTGAGCTCCAGATGCATATATATACCCTCCTGGATGTCTAACCAACATCTCAAACTTAGTATGTCTCTCTTTCAGTGATCGGAAAATCTATGTTCCAATCATTCAGGCCAACATCCTTGGAGTAATCAATGAGCCTCTCTTTCACATTCTTATTTGATTTCTAGGCAAATCCAATTGGTTCTACCTTCAAAACAGACCCAGAATCTTACCACTTCTTCTCACCCTCACTACTTCCTTTATCTGACTCATACTTATCTCTTACCTGGACAACTAAGATAGCCTCCTAACAGGTCTCTATGCTTCTATTTTTGCCATCTGCATTCTATTCAGAATAATTCTCTTGAAATGTAACACACCTCAAGTTACTCTTCTGCTCAAAACTCCATTTCACACAGACTAAAAGCCCCAATTCTTACAGTGCCCTGCAACACCACACGTATCATCCATTCCCCACCCTTAGTGCTCTGACAATCCTCTCTACCATTCTCTTCCTCCCTTACTAGGCTCAAGTCCTTCTGGTCTCCTTGTTCCTTGAACATACCAGGCACACTCCTGCCTTAGTAAATTGGCTTTCTCTTTCTCAAATCCCCTTCCTCAAAATATCTGCTTCTTCCCACATCTGCCTCAGGTATCTCCCTCGCCTCTATCTAGTCTTTGCTCAAATGCCACCTTTCGAGTGGGACCAATTCTGGCCAATATATTTAATACTGAACCTGATGCCTCTCCCCAATCCTGATCCAGTACTTTTGATTCCCCTTAACCCACTCTACTTTTTCTTTTTCCATAACACAAACTTCTAACAGTGTATCATTTACTAATTTATTTTGATTATTGTTTATAGTAGAACAGTTTGACAGATGGAGGTAAGCTGTATTGAGAAAGGGACAGCAGTAGCCTTCACTTGGTGCAAATTCGTAAATTACTTATAGGATACACTTCTTTTTCTCATTACCCATGGTAACACAAATAGAATTATTTGGTTTTCAAGCAATTGTAAACACAATTATAAATGTGGCCTCTGAAATTACAAAACAATTGCAAACATGAACACTGAAATTGCTCAATTAGATATAATCATACCGATAAGATTATATTAATTTTTATTTTAATTTAAATGAAAACACACAAACATTGCTTCAGGAACTCTCTGGACCTCCCAGAATACATTTATGGACCCTGATTTTGGAAACACTGACCTCTGGAATGATAACTCCCAAGCAGATTATAAGGCCACCCAAAGTGAAACAATGAGCTTTAAGTTTGTGGGATGTCTTGTTACGTGTTCACCTTGTAAAGCAAAGCAGAAGTCATGCTATTCACCTTCCCCAACACCCAACAGATCAAGTTCAGAGCACTAGATATGCAGGTTGAAAAGAAAAAGGAAACTAGTATTTATTGATCACCTGATAAATGCCAGGTGTTTTTTGTATGCACCATCACATTTACTGTCTAAATGGAACTACTAAATTATTTTCCCATTTTACAGAATAAAAAAAAAATTCAGGGAAGTTCAATGACTTGTCCAAAGTCACATAGAAAATGGTTGGATTTTTTAACATATTTTTTATTTGACAAGTTTCAAACTTAAAATTTGAAAGAATGGTATGAAGAAACCTATATTTTTTACCCAGAGACCCTATTCAAATTTTGCCATTTCCCCCAGTAATGTCCTTTATAGCAAAGCATCTAATCCCAGGACATATAGTGTACCCCACTGTTCATTTCTAGTCTCTTTATTCTAGAACATGTTCTTAGTTGTTTCATGACCTTGACATGTTTGAAGATTATACACCTGCCACTTTGTAGAATGTCCTTCAATTTGTGTTTTTCTGATATTTTCTCATGGTTAGAACCTGGTGCATTTGTGGCTAAGACATCATGGATGCTGTGTTCTTTTCTTTGCATTTTATCAACAGGCACGTGGTGTCTACTCTTCTTGTTGCTGGTATGTTAACTTTGACCTCTTAGTTAGGATTGTGGTACTGCCTTGTCTCTCTGCTGTAAGCTTATTTCTCCCTTTGTTATTAATAAATATGTGTGGGGAGTTACTTGGAGACTATATAAAGTCTCATTCCTCACTCCATTTTCATCCATGAATTTTAGCATCCATTATTATTTCTTGTAAGAGTTATTACTGTGATGGTGGCCACTCTGGTGTTTTCCTCATTCCATCATTCTCTCTGTATTTATTGGTTGACTTTTGACTTTAAGGATGAGCTTTATCTTCTCTACATTCATTTTTGTATTAACTCATTAGATTATTCATGTCAGTGCAGACTCATGAATTCCTACATATCAAATGGATTATAATCCATTACTGTCATTTATTTTCATGCTCAAATTGTTTCTGATTTGGACAGTGGGAGTGCCTTCCAATGGATTTTGAATCCTTGTTTTCTAAATATGGAGTTTCTTTCATTATCACTCTGTTTATATTACATTAAATAGAGATAAGGGAAAAACTGCAAAATTAGAAAAGCAATGAAGTAGGGATAATGCATAGCATAGATTAAGTACTTGGGCTTTGAAATCACCAAAATATTGGTTAAAATCCTGGCTTTTTCTTGTCTTTTATGAGTGACATGAGCGAAGCTGTGTGCCTTGCCTTGCCCTCATTTATTCATTTGTAAAGAGATAAGATTTAGCTTATGGGTCGTAAGGACTACAAGAGATATTGTGCTATATTATCCCTTGTAACATAGCACATTATCTCTTGTAATACTAATTGTGCCTGGTACACAATTAGTATGCAATAAATGGTAGCTATTATAAATAATTTTGAGCCACACTATTCTTCCTTTAAAACGGAAACAAAAATCCATCACATAGAGTCATTAAAAAGGATAGATGAAGTAATACATGTAAAACCACGTAGCACATATATTTAAAAACTTAACTATTATTCTCTGAGTTTTCATTTTCTCAGTATTTATAAGGGCAATGCCATCTATGGACAGATTTGTTGTGAAGATTAAATGAAATTACACATGCAACAATCGCAGCCCAGTGCCTGGCACTCAGAACGTACATCATAGATAGGAAGTGTTGTTATTGCAAAGCAGATTTAAGACTGGAGAAGTTTCGCAGAGGGAGAATAACACTTCCTGTGAGGAAAATATGATGGGGACCCCCCATAAAGACCCCAGGAAAACAATGAACATCTATTTCTTTGATGTGAGTAGGATTGTGCACTTGGAATTTATTCTTCTGGGTCAAACAATCAACCAAAGTTTTTATCTGAAAGTTTTGAGAAGGTTGCATCACAGTTTGTGGAAGAAATGTCCTGAGTTGTAGCAAACAAATGACTGATTCTTCCACCGTGACAACACACCTGCCCACACCGTGCTGAGTGTTCAGCAGTTTCTGACCAAAAATGGCGTGACTCTTGTAGCCCATCTTGCTCCTCTAGTGACTTTTTTTTGTTTCCCCAGTGAAAAAATTACTCAGAGGGAAATGTTCTGCTGATGGGGAAGAGATGAAACAAAAAAATGGCAGAAGCACTAAAAGGCATCAAAATTAACGAGTTCAAAAACTATTTTGATTAGTGGAAAAAGCATATCGGTAGGTTTATTGCATCAAACAAGAGTACTTTGAAGGTGACTGAAATTTAAATATGTTAGAATAAATACACAATTTTTTATAAATACACTTCAGGGATTTTTGGGTCACCCCCATATGCTTGTGAGAGAGAGAGAGAGAGAGAGAGAGAGAGAGAGAAGCCAATATCCACTGCTTACCACCCCTGGAATGTGAATCTCCTTTTTGCTGGGTCACTGCTCACTCCTCTGGATTGAAGGCAAAGGCATACTTACATGTAATAGGTTTGGTCAAGTGCAGTGATTTAGAGATACATTGACATTCCCTAATCTTATTTTTATCCACTTGCCTTTAACAGGGATTCTAATCAGCCTCCCCACTGATTTATTTCACTTCCTATAATAAAAGAGCACCCAGAGTGACATGAAAGTGGAAGGCATTCACGAGAGATTAGCACCTCAGCTGAAATCGATATAAAGCTATTTTAAGAGTGAAAGCAACAGATCATCATTAATGTTTGTAAATTAATTACGTGGTTTTGTTTAAATCTTTCGTTTTCATTTTAAAACAAATAGCGTTCATTAAGTCTGCAGCCAAGCAAGTGAAATGCCCAATGAAGTTTATCTTCCTTTCCTAAGACTGGTGTCATTAGACATTCAGGGTCTCCAAAAATAGGTAAGCAATGCCTGGGAAACCTCACCGAGTGGTTGTCCCAAAGAAAGAGAGAGAGGTTTAAGTGGCTTGATGCCGAGTACTATCTCTTCCCATTCATTCATCATAAACACCAAAGGCATTTCATAATCAATCATTGTACCAAAATGAAATACAGTCAGTCCAAGGCTGGGCGGCTGGGAAACTCAGATCCATCAGGGAATCCAAAAGCCCTTTGTGTCTGGCATGGCAGGCCCTGTGGTCGACACACCACAAAGATGAATTTATTTACTTTTCACAACAATCTGGACTGGTGAATGCTGCTATTAGCTCAGTTCACCGAGTAGGAAACTGAGGTCCAAAGGCTTTAGTCAGCGGGCAGCGGCTGGGGGAGGGCGCAGGGAGGCAGCCTGACCCTAGGGTTCAGGCTCTAGCCCCCTTTAAATACCAGCGGGATTAGAGTTTTATTATTATTGCGCTTTTGTTTGTGATACTTTATTTGATTATGGAGCTGTGGGCCGCACGGGGATTTCGCTGGGGCCGAGTAATGGCATCAGACGACGCGGAAACACGGATGTTTCTGCCTGGTCCCTGGCCACCAGCCGCCTCCGGCTGCCCTGTTGCAGGGCCGTTTCTCAGACTCACCCCTCCGTCTGAGGGCGGGGTGCTGCTCAAACATTTTATTTGCAAAAAACTGCCGCTGTGGGCCTATTCGTTTTATTTCTACGACTTTTTGCAACAGTGATATCTGGCTGGGTGACTTCCATTTATTTACTTAACCCCCCTGGCCCTCTCTTCCTGAGTCTGTACTCCAAAGGGGTGGGTGAGATCTTCTGTAATATTCCTTCCAGCTCCACCTGCTGAGTTTCCACGTGGCTGGTAACTGTTTTATTATCTTTGTACCTCAACTTCTCTAGGAATCTGCCCCGCCACCCAGTTCCCCTTTCATTCACGCCCCTCTTGTAACTTTTTCTCCCTTTCACTCTTTTCCATCCTTTCTCACCTTCTGACCCCTCCTGGCCTCCCTCCCTCGCTTCTTTCCTTCCTTGGGGTTCCTTGCTCGCCCTTTTCCCTCTCTTGCCCTCACACCCCTCACCTGCTCTGGTCTCCCCGTCTCTCCTTCTCTTTTCTCTCTCTTTGGGTGGTCTACACTTCCCCTCTCTTCCTCACCCTTTTCCTTTTTTCTTTCTTTCATTGATTCCAGCACTCCTCGTTTCCCCCTTGCTGCACTGTTTAGATACAAGGAAATCCTTGGGAAATAACAGAAGGATTGATCAAAGGAGACTCGGCATGGGTGGCACATTTCTTTAAAAGAAGAGAAATGAACATTTGGGATAGTTAGATGTTTGGGCACTGAAAATGCATGATCTTAGTTTGTGCTACACAGAAAACCTAATCATCATAGTAGCAACTATGATTGAGATTTGAATTCAGTAGAAGCACTGTTTCTTGGGTGTGCTGTGTTTGGGGTGCCCTTCTAGAATAATACGCACTCCTTAGTTACAGTAAAAATAGCACTTAGAAATGGGTAGTTTTGTTTAGAAAATTTGAAACAAAAGAATGGTCTTCAGAAGACCCACCCTGAAACCTATACCTCTGTTAGTATATCATGTTGAAAATTCTCAAATTCTATCAGCTGGATTTGGACCCTGAATGCACACCTTTGATGATGTTAATATTTTACCTTGCATTCCTATTCTGTACTTCATAAATCTATTTTGTATCTCTTCATTTTTAGTTAAATTTTTGAAGCCTTATCATTTCCTAGAAGACTTCTTTTATACATGTCCTAGGTAGAAAAACTACTTTCTTGTTTTCATTAATGAATCCCCCCTCTACCATTTTAGCAGTGTTTTTGGGGTGGCGTGGTCTTCCAGGAAACAACCATTTTTCCCCTTAGGCCCCTTTTCTGTGCTAACTGAAGTGAGACTGGCCTTTTAAGATAAAACAGTGTTTGGGTACAAACTTTATTTTTAAAATTACTCATTCTTATAGAACCAGTTGTTAAAATTATTGTTTTGGTCTAGGATTTTATGCTATGTGCTCTTGTAAACACTTAGATCCTGTCAAGGTTTCCATTCTTGTTTCTCAGGAGGAGAGGCTGATTGATAAAATATGCATCAATATGCATCCAATTTTGTTGCATAAGGCATACTGCTATTTTTAAGGACAAGCCAATAGACCTGTGTTTAACATGAAGGGGTGAAGGAATTGTCTTTGATTATTCCTAATTTCCTCTGAATTTTTCATACCATCTTTTTAGTAAGCCTTAGCATTTTAAAGGGGTTTGGTTGATATTTGGTTCAAGAGAGCCCCTACCTTCTTGTGAGAATCTTGGATTCTAGCCTCAAAATATATATCAGGTTTGGCATTTAATTTAATCCCTAGAAAATAATTTCTTCATAGATTTTTTTTTTTAATTACAAAAGAGATTTCAGAAGTCTGATCAGGTGGTCTCCACACAGAGACCTATAGAACGCTTTCTGATTTGTGCACAAACCTTGTGTAAAAGGACCATGTCTGCTGAGTCCCTGGCTTAACCGACAGGCAGGGTGGGTCTGAAGTCCCCCCGCTGTGGCTGATGCAGGCTTACGTTCGAAAGTATCCAGGCCTGAGAGATCCAAACAGAGTAGGCTGACCACATGGACTGTTTTAAACGGGATAGAAAACAATGGTACTGTCCTATTTCAAATGGCATGTACGGTCAGCCTAGTCTCACTGGGCTAAACTCAAAGTGTCAGTAGGCTGACCATATGTACCATTTGAAATGGGAGAGAGTTACTGTCGTTTTCTGTCCTGTTTAAAATGGTATGTCTGGTCAGCCTACCCAGAGGGGGCCGGGGAGATGCTAAAGGACTAGTTAGTGCTTTGCAGAATACCCAGAAAGGCCTCTTGCACCTGACACACAGGAGACATCAAACGGGAGAGAACAAACTTAGCTTCTGAAAGACCAATGAAAGTAGAAAACACCATGAAAAGAGTATGCACTCAGTGAGGAAATGATGGAGAAAGGGGATGTTGGACCCGTTCTTGCGGACTGGACTACAAGAGTGAAAGGGCTCCGAAAGTAACTGGTGTGCCGAGTTTGGGGTGCCCTTCTAGAAGTCTCCTGCAGACCACAGTAACCTCATGACTTCTGAAAGGGAAGGACAAATTCTGTCAGCTGCTCTCTCTGAGCATTGTAGCACTGACACCAAATCTCGCCCCCCGTTTCTCATCAGCTTCACTCTACGGAGAATAGTCTGTGCTTCTGGGATGGTGTTTTCAGGAAGACACAGTTGACCAGGTCTGCTTCCCCTTCCCATCTGATGCTCAGACAGAGCAAGACACCTTGCTATGGTTAGACGGCAATCTGCGGGTGCTGGTGCAGAATGTAGCTTAGGCTTTGTATTATTACAAACATTGTGGTTCAGAAATGAGAGGCCTTAAATTTGTATGAAATTTAACAATTTAGATGTCCTCTCATTAAAATCAGGCCACCATTGGAGCTGTGGATATAAGGCAACGTGGAGTTTGCTTTGCACTGAAAACACAACTTTATAAATACAGGTCTCTCGGTCGACTCATTTAACAATGGCCAGTAGATGGCACCATGAGCATCTGATATCAGATCCCAGACTGCGAATATTTATCTTCTCAAAGCTCTTCTCAAAATATTAAGCAAAACTTTGACTGAAATGCAACCGTATTTGGACAGGCAGGTTTATATTACTTTGGCGCTTTGTTATTAGAAACATGCATATGTGTGTGTATGTATTTTACTATCAAACCCTAAAGTTATGGAAAGTATCCTTGATAGTTAGGATGGACTGTAAATTTTTATAGAATTATTTGCAGGAACAAATTTCAATTTCATATTTAAGCTAACTTTTTCTTAATATGAGATTTAGTGGTTATGTGTCATATTATTGCTCAGTAGAACTCAGGAGAATATTTTTCATGATCTATCTCTGCAAAAGAAACTCATTCATATAGGAAGATGCAGAAATGCAGAGTAACACATTGTATGTGTTTATTTTTAAAACAACAACATAAATAAATGACTACATCTATATGGAGATATGCACACAAGCATATACAACTCTTGATCAATATTAACAAATATATAGATAGGTTTTAGTATAGGAATGCCACCTCCATCTCAGGTTCTACTCTACCCCCAAAACTTAAGGTTTTAGAGTAGGAAATGATTCTTACAATTCCATTGTAGTTACAGCATTTGGAAGAGATGCTATCCCTTAAACAAACAAGTCATTACCTTGGGTGGAAGGCTGTACGAAACCAACCATTGCTTTGCGGATATACTCCTTGCTAGGTAAGCAGTTGAACAAGATGTGGTGAAGTGACAAAAACTACAGGGAATTTTGGAGGGTCAAAGACTGAAGTCACATGCCAGAAGTGTATTTGGAAAAGAAGCACAGTAAGGGACCAATGATTGGAACTGTATTAGTGAGAGACACCAAAGTTCCAGAGGCACACGTAAGAGGAGAAACCAAGGGAACATTCAGGATCAGGACAAGGGTGCACATAGGGTGACTAGCACTTATAAGCAGGGATATGAGATTAGTTTCTTGGGATGAACAATTGTTTGCTTGTAATTTTATTTTATTTGAATGTATAAGATCTGCCTGTACAGATGCCTCTTTGCCTTTCTTAATGGCTCCTTTTTTTTTTTTTTTTTGGTATGCACTACCTGACAGACTTATTGATCTTTTTTTAATCATGAATATTGATTAAACCATTAATTCAGAGTTTATTAAATTTCTAGCTTTGACACAGGGTTATAATTTACATAAAATAAAACAATCATTCTTTGAGTTAACTTGATATTGATGAGGAGAAGGAGCCTTGGGGATGTCCAGAGAGGGTGAGCTGGTGGTGGGTTTCTGTAGGAATTTCAATCATGTGGGTTACAGGTGAGTTTGGGGAAATACCTCAGCAAGTTCAGTGGGAAAGGAGGGCAGGCAGGAATTGCAGGAGGAGACAAATGCTAGTTAAACACATCTGTGCCCAAGGCCTGATGTTAATGATGATGTAACTCTCAGGTGTCACCAGGAGTGCTGATCTCTGGGGGAGATGCTTTTGCATGTGGCATTTGGAAGTTGACTCAAAGGTCGTTGGCTTTAAGAGTCTGAATCACGCTTCCTGGAGGCAGGCATGTTTTTGTGAGCTCAAGACCTCAGCATTGAAGGATGAAAATAATAAAAGAGAGGCCAAGAGCACAGTCATGTTGACTTCAGTTGTATTCGAAATATGAGGAAAAAGAAATATCAGAGTTTACCAAATGGAAACAGAAACAAGTGTATGGAAAAATCAGTTTTATTTTCAGTCTTCCAAGTAGATATTTCAAATGGCAAACCATAAAAAGTAATAGGAAGACTGTCGCATTGCCTGAAACACATGAAAAGGGACCAGGACCTTGTCCCAGCAAACAGTTAATCATGAGAGCAATAATGCTTTAGTGTCCACAGGAATGTTCAAGACTTTTAAGGGGAGAAAGTCCAGAGAGAAAATACAACTAATTGCTTCTAAACAGCAAAAATGAACTAAGTCTGATTCTCTCCATTTCACAGGGGAGGTAGGGATGTTTGGACATCTGGGAGTTTATTCAGTTCATTTCACAAAGAAGTATTATTGTGTGGTTGTAGCTTTGGAACCAGATCTGGTTTTGAGTTGATGGTCCAACACATATTAACTGTGTGATTTTCAGCAAGTTGATAAACTTCTCTGAGTCTTTGTTTGACAATCAGATGTACTTCAAAGATTAAATGAAAGCATGTTAGTAATGAATGTAGAAGTACTACTATTTACATAAACAAATATGTATGCCTACTATATTCCAAATGCAGTTCATCAATTTAAAATTTATTTTCATAATTATTTATGTCCTAGGTGTTGGTTCAGGGCTTTGTGTCATGGGGGAGAAGCTATATTCCCCAAAGACTGAAAGAGCTAATGCGCAAGAGCTAAGTTGCAAGTTCCACTGAAGACAGAGCTTATTTTTCCCTCAGCAAAAAAATGGGGATGGAAAAATCCCACAGACATTATTTCAAGAAATCAATAAAAGAATCATTAGATTCATATGGAACCACAAAGATCCTGAGTTGCCAAAACAATTCTACACAAAAAGAATAAGGTGGGAAGCATCACACTCACTGATTTCATTGACATGAAGTGTCAATAATCAAAACAGCCTTGGTATCGGCAGAAAAACAGACACACAGTCCAATGAAACAGAATTGAAAACCCAGAAATAAACCCACAAATAATATGGGCAGATAATTTTTGACAAAGAAGCGAAAAATACACAATGGGGAAAAGAAAGCCTTTTCAGTAAATGGTGCTGGGAAAATTGGAAAATCACATGCAAAAGAATGAATCTGAGCTGTGAACTGTCACCATCTACTAAAATTAATTCAAAGTGGATTAAAGATCTCCATGTAAGACCTGAGACAATAAACCATATAGAAGAAAACACTGGTACTAAACTTATAGACCTCTCATTCAGGGAGGACTTCATGAACCCAACCTCAAGGGCAAGGGAAGTAAAAGCAAAAATAAATGAATGAGACTATATCAAACTAAAAAAAACTTCTGCACACACAAAAAAGAAACCACCAATAAAGCAAAAAGACAGCCAACTAAATGGGAGAAAATACTTGCAAACAACACCTCTGATGAGGGATTAATATCTAAAATACATAAAGAACTTGTACAACTCAACAACAAGAAAAAGCAAACAATCTAGGGGGTTCCCTGGTGTAGTGGCTAGGCTTTGGTGCTCTCAATGCCACAGCCTGTGTTTGACTTGCAGCTAGGGAACCACCAAAAAATAAAAAATTTAAAAAATTAAAAAATAAATAAAACATAAAACAATCCAATTAAAAAATGGGCACAGAACCTGAGTAGACATAAAAATGGCCAACAGATGTATGAAAAAAATGCTCGACTTTATTAACTATTAGGGAAATGCAAATCAAATGAGATCCCACCTCACACCTGTGAGAATGGCTATTATCAACAGGACAAGGAATAACAAGTGCTGGAGAGGATGTGGAGAGAAAGGAACTCTGGTACACTGCTGGTGGGAGTGCACACTGGTACAACTGCTATGGAGGATAGTATGGAAGTTCTTCAGAAACTAAGAATAAAGTTTCCATATAACCTGGAAATCCCCCTTCTGGGATCTACCCCCAAAACTTGAAAACCTCAGTCTATAAAGACTTATGTACCTCAATGCTCATTGCAACACTTTTCATGGTGGCCAAGTCATGGAGACAGATAAAAGTGCCCTGCGACAGATGACTGGATAAAGAAGCTGTGGTACATATACACAATGGAATATTACTCAGCTGTAAGAAAGGATGAAACAAGGCCATTTATGACAATATGGGTGGAACTTGAGATCATGCTGCTAAGTGAAATAAGCCAGACAGAAAAAACCAAAAACTGCGTGATTCTACTTATACGTGGAACATAAAATTGAAAGCAACAAAGAAACAAAAACTCATGAACACAGTTAATAGTTTAGTGGTTACCTGAGGGGAAAGGGGAAGCCGGTGGGGCAGAAGGGACAGGGACACAAATACATGGTGATGGAAAGAGAACTGACTCTGGGTGATGAACACATAACACAACACACAGACAATGTATTGTAGAATTGTGCACTTGGAACCTATGTAATTTTTACTAACCAATGT
The DNA here is from genome assembly GCA_004026885.1 of Lyroderma lyra. Taxonomy (NCBI): domain Eukaryota; kingdom Metazoa; phylum Chordata; class Mammalia; order Chiroptera; family Megadermatidae; genus Lyroderma; species Lyroderma lyra. Next base: position 55,431 of record PVJL010004920.1, read on the forward strand.
CACCCCAATAAATTTAACAATAAAAAATAAAATAAAAGAAGGATAAGGGGGAAATGGGGGTGGAAAGAATTATTATTATTTTAAAGAGAAAGAAAGGAAGAGATATATCATTGGATTTTCCTTGTGTGTTTTCATTTTTATTCTTTCTAAATTTCCTTCCAGACCCACTTCTGCTATATTTCTGAAATAAAATGTCATATTGACACAACTAATTAGAGGAGACTTTGGTCCAACATCCTGTAATGGAAGTGCTCCTTAAAATAACTGTGTATTTGAGATTCTACTGACGGATCAGGTCAGTGGTGTGGAGTTAGCTTTCTACTCTAATCAACATAAAAATTCAGAGAGGGGGAGAGAGAGAGAGAGAGAGAGAGAGAGAGAGAGAGAGAGAGAGACTGAGGCTGAGGTTCAAACTAAAGGAGTTTAAAGTGCTGCTTTTCAACACAGCACATTTCATGATTGGGAGTTTCTCCTGTGGCCTGAGCTGTGCACTATCAGTAATAGCTAGAATCAAATTCTCTTGGCCACAGAAATTATTACTGGAGAAATCTGTTAACTTTGAGGAAGGATAGTAGCAGCATCCATCCTGCATCTGATACAGATAGTTTCTTACATTTGTCTACAATCCTGATTTTGCATATTTTTACTATTGATGCTCTTAATTAGTGTCATTTCTATTTGGCTCTTTTTCAAATGTGGTCTGTGGCTTTTTATATTTTCCCGTTCTCCAATGAAATTTTCAGGCATAGTCTTCCCATGGCAGAAGTCAGAAACTTCCAGAGAGTGAATGGATGCAAGCAATGACTTTTAAGGACAAGCTAGAAACTGGTGCTTTGTCACTTCCGCCCACATTCCACTGACAAAAGCCAATCTTATGTCCAAGCCCTACACTGGCAGGATGAGGGGGAATATGTGAAAGAATCTGCTATTAGTAGGTGCTCCAAATTAACTGTCAGACGCTATGAGGTTGTGGTGTTTATAAATTAACATATGAAACAGATTTAGTGATACAAAACCAGGCTTCGAAAGCCCTACATTCTGAGGGTAACTGGACATGTAGAGCTTTCCCACTTTCACTCCTACTTGCTGACAAGTATCTCAGAATGACTAGAATATTATTTAATTAACATTTTCAAAGTATTCCAGATCCTAATAAATACGACAAACAGTAAATATCTTAATAATGTTGGAAAAATTTAAATGTAATATAGTTCTTTCAGTTTAGTTATTTCTGCTATTATATATTAATATACAAAATCTTTTTTTTTTTTTTTTTTGCTTTTTGGTATGTGGGCAGCTCCCTGGCTGGGAATCGAACCCAGGCCGCAGCGCTGAAAGCTCCAGTGCTGAAGCCTTAAGCCACTACACCATCAGAGAACCCCTCTTTTTTATTCTTTAGACATTCTTTTTAAAAAAGTAGATTCCTATTCTTGTGTCATAAGTGCTTTATTGTTCTTAGGACATCAATGATAATTTTGGACATTTCTACTGCGTAATCATTCCCTTTACACTGTTTTCTTATTATTTAATTGAACCTCTATATATTTTACATCACAGGATTTCTCCAGAGTTCGGGTAATTGTTATTGTCTGCTCCTATTTAATATTTAAACTTTAAAAAGCTGACTTGTGTATATGTGGTGGGGGATTGATTATATGCCCTATTAGCTGGCCATTTAGTTGAGGATATATTCCTGTTAAGCTAATCCCAAACCTAGAAAAGACCTCTTCTAACCTCCTGTCTGGATATCAGGGTTCTGGAAGCACAATGGAAGAAGGTTGGGTGTTTCAACATAAAGAATGTCACTTTTCACTTAATACTGACCTTTTGAACATAATACTGTCCTTTTTGCCTGCAGTTTAGAGATACCCCATCTCTATAGAAATGGAGCCTCTTTCTTCTGGGCTGAGAGAAGGTTTGACCAACTGCAGAGTGGGCCAGAGGAATCCGGTAAAGAGTCGAGCCTGTGCTTAGACTTCCAACATATCCTTCTGTTTTTAGCTCCATCCTCATCGCGACTACTAGAGAGGTTGTACCACTAATATTTGAAACTGTTGAGGTTCCCCAGCGTAATTCAGGTTACATGTCAGCATTTTTAGTTGTTAGCTTAAGATTTAGCTCTTAAGTCTATGAAATGCATTTCCACTTGTCCATCAGCTTGCTAGCTTCCAAAATGTTGTTGTTTTCTCTCTTGTTCTTTTTTATACTTGTGGATATATGCTTTTAAATATTTTTCTTTATTGTTGTTTTAGTTGGGTTTTGGGAGAGAGCAGAGGCTATGGCCATCTTTCATGGGAAGCCTACTTTACCTTTCTAGATAAAGTTTATTCTACTTCAACCCATAACATGGTTGACTGGTCATAAATTTGTCCTCAGTTATTTAGGAGGTTTCTTCTTTCACGCTGTGGTATCAGATAGGAATCCTGTTTTTAAGGAGTGACAAAAAGGGGGCTCAGGTGGCAGTCGGGGAGCACTTCACTTTTATTGTTGCTCAATGCAGTTGTCTCCACTGGTCTCTGTCTTACGTCTCTTCAGCTCTGGCCAGGCTTAGAGATACCTCCCCTGGCCACAGGCCCAACACCCCATAGCCACCCCTCCATGTAAGGGCATGCCACATTGGCCACTTTGTCCTCCATCTACTCCCCAATCTCAGGGAAACTCAAACTCCCCTAAATGCCCAACTTTATCATCTTCATCTCAAAGGCTACCCAGCTGCACCATCAGTGTGCATAATCTGCAGAAACGACTTCTATGCCCTACCCTGAGTAGTCATGTCGGGGTATCAGTAATGTAAGTACAATTGATTTGCTTAGAAAATCAATGACAAGTTCTCTTTCTGGGATGGCAATCAGCAAAGAACATGCTATAACAATGTATTTTTGCCTTAATAATTCATATTGTCATATTCTGCTTGGAAGCCCTTAGTCTCTGCTTGGAAGCCCTTAGTCTCTGCTTGGAAGCCCTTAGTCTCTCTCTTCTTGTGAAGGTCTCTTCTCCCATTTGTTGCTCATTCCACTGGGGCTTTTATTTCCTGAATCCTCTCTATGTCTTACTGGAGTGACAAAGACAGACTCTATGCGAAGAGAGGTGCTATGAGGTTGGGCCATCCATGGTTCTGGGTGGTTGTAACACATTTCTGTCACTGGGCAAGGGAGTATCAATCATTCTGTCACCAAATGTTAATGAGCCTTTTGTCTTTCATTGCACATCACATCCCCTCCATCACTCTGGTACCCAATCACCTGCCAGCTTTCACTGCAGCTATGGATTGAGGGAGTAGAATTAAGCCTCTATATTGATGAGAAGTAGAACAAGTACATTGCTGATGTCCCATTTGAAGGGGATCTACTCTGCATATACCCATTCCTATAGCCTCCTCCTCAGTCCTCTAATCTCATAGACTTTGCAATATCACATTTATAGGTAGAAAAGTGGGGCTGATGAAAATTGTGAGCACTGGTATTTTAAATCTTCAATACAATTAAATACATGTATTTATTTACATTGGTAATTCTTATTTGAATGAGATAAATCACCCAAGAGATTTACTCAAGCTATCTTTTTCCCAATTCTAGTTTAGCCTCCAAGGGATATGGTCCTCGGGTAGAAAGACTCTGCCATGAACTGTCACTGTTATTAATGAGGACACATTGCATCCCTCAGGTATTTTAGGTTAGAAAAACCTTGACAACCACTAATTACAGTTGATCTTCTTATTGAGTTTTGAGAGGATACTACTGTCCTTTGAGTTCAGAACAGCTTGGTTTTAAAACACATGAGTAAAGTTTCATTTATTTAAGTGATCAGGAAAGTTCCAAATAAAATAGCTTCAAAGTGCCATTCTAAATTGGTAAATTGTAAAATATACAAATATTTTACAAATGTAATAAAATGGGGAGAATTCTGTGCAGATTAGTAAAATTTTTAGGAAATAATATGATACTATATCCTCAAGAACCACAGGGCAACAATCGCAATATTAACTATAATTTTGGAGATTTTTTTCTGAGTGTCATGCAGTATGCTAAATACTTTACATGAATTATTCTGTGTGATCTCCTCTCAATAACCCTAAGACAAAAGATGTCTTCAACCCAATTTTACAGGTAGAAAACAGATTCAGAAAAGCTGGATAACATGCCTCAGGTCACATACTAAGTGACAGAGCTGGGATTTGAACTCAGGGATATCTGATTTCAAATCCCATGTTTTTAACCCTCATTGTGTACTTTAACTTTTTGTCCCAGTAATCCTACTCTAGGGTGTGTAACCTAAGGAAGCAATTCTTTTAGAAAAAAGCTACAAACACAGATGTTTGTTGCAGTGGATTGTATAATAGTAAATATTTGGAAACTACTTACATTTCTCACAATAAGAGTATGGTTAATGGAACCTTAAGAGATTTGCTCAATGGAACATTATGCAATCACTGAGCCAGATCATTCAGTTGTTTTTGTAAAAACACAGAAAGATGTTTATAATTATATAACTTTTAAATGATTGAATGCAAAATGTTGTTTACCACCAGGAATTCAACTATGAAAATATATGAATGCATAAAAACAAGGACCTAAAGTTACAATGAAAGAAAATAGTTTTCAGACATGGGATTATGTGTATTTTTTTTCCCAAATTAAAACAATTTCTTACTATTGAATTGGACACAAAGAAACAAGTTTTGGTTTTTCTGCCTCAAATAGTAATTCATAAAACTAGCAGTGAAGTAAAATAAACTCTTGGTAATAATTATTACAAAGATGTACTTGGGGAAATATTAAGAACTGAAGGATATTACAAGACTGATAATTCTCTCTTCATAACTCCTTCATAAGACTTTTGGCTTCTGAAGTAAGGAGAATAGTATCTTTGCAGTGGACACATGTGTTTGTTTCATTCATTCAACATGTGTTGCCTCTTTTCCTGATAACAGCATCCTAATTCCAATCTCCACTTTACACCATGCAGATTGTGAGGCGCTAACTCCACTCTTGGCTTCAGGTGTGGGCGTGCGGCTCAAGCCTGACTAATCAGAACATTGCATTACTTTGGTCACAGTGAATGTGTAGGTGGGGATATGGGACACAATCAGATGTATAAGCCTTAAATTCAGAACGCTTGTCAAAGCAGCTTTAAGAGAAAAATCTCCCTTTACATTGAGGTTGTAGAGAAGATGAGCTGTATGCTTGGATTCCTGGCAGCTTCTTGTCATCATGAGGACAGAGAGTGCATGTGAATAAAGAGAACAGTGGGGAAAATAGAGTCAAAAGATAGAAAGAACAAACCCTAATGATAGTATCAAAGTCCCCGGGTCCTAAGTTGTCTGAAGATAGAATAGTCTTCGTTTTGATGAGCTGATTCATCATCTTAAGCTAATGAGTGAGTTTCTGTCTTTTGTGTCTATGAGATTTATGCAATGTAATTCATTACATTTCCTTTTAGGAGAAGGGAAGCACAGAAGAATGAGGAAGATAAGAAAGGGTGGAGTAGAGATTTGAAGTTAGGATGTAAACACAAAGTTGGAAAGGTATATTGGGGCCAGATTCTATAGTGGTTTGAAGGTCAAGGTATGGCTAGGGTATTTAGCATCAAAGGGCCAAAATGATGTTTCTAAGCCTTCACGTTTCATCCAGGTCCATCGTAAACCAACCTGTGGGAGCCAGTGGCCTGGGATGACTCTGAGCATAGCTGTACCCAAGAGGGAGCTCTCTTAGCACCAACGTGCAGCAGGTTGCTAATAGTTTTGGTTTTCTTTCAACTCGCCTTATATTTAAATCAAATAGTTAATCAGTCTAAGTGGTTTATATAGATGGTGGTAGCTTTTTGAAAGTCATTTGCTTTAGTGCGTGCACGTTCAACTGATCAGGAAGGCTTCTATTAGGTGGGTGCAGAAGTAATGGCGGTTTTTGCATTGTTGAAATTTGCTGTTTGATATTGGAATACATTCTTAAATAATTGTGGTTATGCTATACATCATTTAATGTGCATTTCTTGCTTTAAGATTTTTTTAGTAATGATTTATTCCTTGCTGTTTATTTTATATTTATTTTAGACCCTGGAAATTAGACAAAAATCAATTTCGAGCGATTTTCTTATTTGAGTTCAAAATGGGTCATAAAGCAGCAGAGACAACTTGCAAAATCAACAACACATCTGGCCCAGGAACTGCTAATGAATGTACAGTGCAGTAGTGGTTCAAGAAGTTTTGCAGAGGAGACAAGAGCCTTGAAGATGAGGAGCATAGGGGCCGGCCATCAGAAGTTTTCAACAACCAACTGAGAGCAATCATCAAAGCCGATCCTCTCACAACTACATGAGAAGTTGCCGAAGAACTCAATGTCAACCATTCTACAGTCATTCAGCATTTGAAGCAAATTTGAAAAGTAAAAAAGCTCAATAAGTGGGTGCCTCATGAGCTGATTGAAAACTTAAAAAATCGTTGTTTTGAAGTGTCATCTCTTATTCTATACAACAGCAATGAACCAGATTGTGACACGTGAGGAAAAGTGGATTTTATACAACTGGCAATGACCTGCTCAGTGGTTGGACCGAGAAGAAGCTCCAAAGTATTTCCCAAGGCCAAACTTGCACCAAAGAAAAGGTCATGGTCACTGTTTGGTGATCTACTGCCAGTCTGATCCACTACAGCTTTCTGAATCCTGGCGAAACCGTTACATCTGAGAAGTATGCTCAGCAAATCGATGAGCTGCACCAAAAGCTGCAATGCCTGCAGCTGGCACTGGTCAACAGAAAGGGCCCAATTCTTCTTCACAACAATGGCCTACCACACATCGCACAACCAACACTTCAAAAGTTGAACGAACTAAGCTACAAAGGTTTGCCTCATCCACCGTATTCACGTGACCTCTCACCAACCAACTACCACTTCTTCAGGCATCTCGACAACTTTTTGCAGGGAAAACGCTTCCACAACCAGCAAGATATAGAAAATTCTTTCCAAGAGTTTGTTGAATCCTGAAGCAAAGATTTTTATGCTGCAGGAGTAAACAAACTTATTTCTCATTGGCAAAAATGTGTTTATTGTAATGGTTCCTATTTTGATAAATAAAGATGCAATTGAGCCTAGTTATAATGATTTAAAATTCACAGTCCAAAGAGCCATCAACAGTGCTGCTGACTGAGGTCATTAGTGGTGACCTTTCTGACCTTTATTTCCCAGCCCAGCCAATAGTTTTGAAAGCCTCTACTTTCTTCTACAAAAGCCCTCCCTGCTAGGAGTATACTAAACTTGGAATCCAAAGACCTTACATATTATGGTCATTTCATATCAGCTCATATGGACTTAAATCATTCTTTTTAAAGTAAGTTTTGATTTCCCACTTTGTGGATGTATCATAATTCATTTAATTGTATTCCTCTGTTGAATATAATTTCGACAGTTTCTCCCTTCTAGTTATTCTGTGTTGTAGCACCAATGAACATCCTTGTATCTGTACTTTGCACACTTGTGTGAGCATATCTATAGAATGAAGTCCTAGAAGTGAAATTGCTGTGTCTCAAAATAGTTGTAGCAGTTCTAACAACAGTGTATGATTTTTGCTTTCGTCCTTCAGAAACCATCTGTGTGATGGGATAAATTAAGTAATCTGAATTTTGCTTTCTCTCTCAGAAATCCTTGACCTTTTTCTAAGAAAGATGTTATTTACATCCAAGGCAGTAATAATAGTAGTGAGAGTACAAATGTTGAAATCCACTTTTTTTCTAGGGGACCCAATTAGAAACATTTAAAAAATATTTTCCATATTTTATACTGTAGAAATGTATAATTTTTCAAAGTAGTTAATTGGGCTTTCAATAAAATAAATCAGGAAGGCTCTCATTACCATATGTTAGCTGGGAACCAAAAGGGCTATGAGATGAGACCTTCTTGTTATATGCTTCCTTCTTTCTATAATGCTCAGACTACACGGGAAGATCAGGTCTCTATTTGTGACCGGATATTTATGTGGGAAGCAAGAATTGCTTGGAGCATTATTATCCAATTCAGAAATTTTGTGTTGTTCTTTCTTGCCACACAGGTTCCGTGAGAAAAATTTGTCCCTTTTTTCTTTTTCATAGAAAGGCTGACTAATGATTTGTATTACTAGGTAGAAACATATACCTTAATGCTAGGATCATATTTTTCAGTTAAGGAGGTAAGTGTTCCTTAACCTTTGTTTATTTCAGATCTCAATGTGTTAAGAGAATGAGCGAGTGTATTAATTACGGAGTGCATTGCAGCATACCTTTTCATTAAAAACGATTTGTGTCACCGTGAGGAAAACAGTCTGTCATTGCCTTTGTGTTTTCAAGTGAAAAGGAAGATATACCTCCCCATGGTCAAGTGCAGTAAAACATAGAATTTTGAGGTTAAACTTCTTTTGCAGAAATACCAGAAGATAGGCTAGCTGATTTTTTGAATGAGACGTTGTGGTGCCTTCATTTTTTAGCCGGACATCATATCTTTGGCATGGCCAAGGAAGTGAAGGGAGAAACTTGATCTAGTAGGAAAGGTGTGATTGAACAAATTTGCCTCTGTCTGCCTTTCCCTCACCCCTGGATCAGGTTTATGGATCACTTTGTTTGGGGAATGGCTTGCTGGTACTGAAATGGGGAGAGATGAGAAGAATGAAAAAGTAATGGCTGCTTGAAGATAAGCCACATGAAGAACCTCATATGGTCCAAGGTGTGAGCTGTTCCTAAAATGGAATTACATAGGGAATTTTAAAATGTAAATCCAGGATTGGTAGGAAATCAGCGTAGAAAACAATGTGTTGTAACTGAAAACAAAAACTGGGCTTAGAAGCTGGATATATCTCACTTTCACATTTTACAATTTGACCTTAAGCAAACAGGTTTCTTCATCTTTACAACAAGGTGATAGGCCATCCTCACAGGGATGCTAAGTGACTGAAGTGATGTAAGACAAACAGTTTTCAGTAGATAAATCCCAACAACTTCTCTTTTCATTATTATTGAATACTTATACATGTTCAAGGAGCCAGGGGTGGGATGGATTTTTATGTGCTGATTCCTCTTGCAGTAGAATTTGTGGTTAGCAGATTAACAAAACACAGGTGCAAAGAATTAGCCTTTAAGATTATAGAAGTTGTCTTATATCTCATTTATTTCTTATAATAGAGCTCAAGAAAATTTCTCTTACAATTTTAATGTTGCTCATCTGCAAAGTGAAGGTGTTGGCATAAGAGGCCCTTCCAGTGTCTCTGGGAATCTTCCCCTGGGTCATGTGTTGACTTCTGGTACAAGGCCAATCACAGCTTTGGGTCATTTTTCCTCCTGGTCTTTACCCCTTTTGAAGAACCCTTGTTCTATGTCAGCCACTCTGTTTTCTATTGAAAAAATAGTCAGATTGTATCTTTGGACTGTTAAATAAGGAAAAGTCTCCAGGCCTAAAAGCAGCACGAAGTAGAGGCCCCGGCACCCCCCACCATGCACTCTCTTTCTCCTTCTCTATTCTTACACTTTTGCTATCTCTCAGGGGCTGGCTACTCATGTTCTTTCCTTACTAATTCCCTGAGGAAATGTTCCCTCACAATGACTCCACTGAAGGAAGAGAAATCTTTTTTTTTTTTTTTTTTTAATTCATTTTTATTGTTAGACTTACTGGGGTGACATCTGTTAGCAAGGATTACATAGGTTTCAGGCATACAATTCTACAGTGCATTGTCAGCTTGTTGTATAATAAGTTCACCACCTAATGTGACTTCTCAGAAAGAGAAATCTTGAAGCTAGGCCCAGCAATTAAAGAGACAACCTACTTCCCCCAGTACACAACCTACCCCTATTTGGGTACAGTCCCTCAGCTATTATATTAATCTGAGCTTCTGCTATGGGTCATAAGGACAGAGAGATAAAGGGTTGAAAAATTCATCAAGACTTGGTAGAGTTGAGCGCATAAGCCTTAATTTGTGCCCCTGGGTGTACGACACAACCTGTCAAGGTGGTGCTGGTGATGGTGGCAGGGAGTGCAGGGGAACAAGCTGTGCGGCAGGACAGTAGTTGGGACAAGCCACTCACAGAAGATCAGGACAGTGACTCAGCATGGGATCGCCTACGACAGGGCCAAAGGGACAGATGCCAAGGCTGCAGCTTGGAGTAAGTTGAAGAAAATGTGGTAACTTGGGAAAATCCATTCCTTAGGTGCTTACTCTGAGCCAAATGCATGGATTATTTTATTTAATTCTCATAAAAACCCTGTGAGGAAAGGTGCGACCCCAGTTTTACCGAATAAAAAAAAACTGAGGCTTAGAGGTTAAGTCCTTGCTTAGGATGACATAGTTAGGAAGTGGTGGAGTCTGGGGGTTCGGTCATTGTACCTGTCCATCATCATCATCAACACAAATGTTTCCCACTTGCCCACTCCGAAGATTCCCTGAGATATACCCGCATCTCTATGTGCCTCTTTTAAATGCTTCTCCAGAGCTGCACCTCCCATGTGCTAGGTAGGTGTCAGCGAATGTGTCTACCTCTTCTGCTTTTTTTTTTTTTTTAAATTCATTTTTATTGTTAGACTTATTGGGGTGACATCTGTTAGCAAGGATTACATAGGTCTCAGGCATACAATTCTACAGTGCATTGTCAACTTGATGTATAATAAGTTCACCACCTAATGTGACTTCTCTTTCCATCACCTTATATTTAGCTTCTCTTCTGCTTTCTTATATCAACTTTAACCTGACACGTGGCCAGGTTCTCCTCCAGCCTCATTAGATTCCATCCTAGAGAGTCACTTTCATGTTGCACTTGCTGTCAACTTACACATACTCCCTGGTTCCCAAGTAATTAAACCCCCACCCAGGTCAGCCCTTGCTGTCTCCATGCACTTTCAGGATGCAGTGCACTGCTGAGAAAAACCATAAGCCAGTGTCTGTTGTCTGTGTTGTGTTTTGTTTTGGTGTGTACAAGATCTTTAGGATAGTTTCCCATGGTCACTCACTACTGCTCAACATTTTAAAATCTGCCTCTTGTGGATTCTGTTTTTATCATATACTTTATGACAGTTTTTCTAAATCTACTAGAATCTAAATATGTATATCGGATTCCATTCCTAATTTCCTCTGAGATGTCACACCTTCCATTTGCTACTGAAATCTACTGCTGAAGGTCACTCGTGACCTTCTAATCATCAAGTCATGTGCCATTTTTTCCGTGTTTGAACTCTGGGCAGCAGATGGCCTGGCTGACAGCCTCTCCTTCTTGAGAATTCTTTTCTATATACTTTGTCCCTTGGCACCTGCCCCATGTAGATAGAGGCGGTAGAGATATCACTGTGTCCTTCTTCCTGGGGACCAGGATTACATATCCAACGGTGTGTTGGGGATCTTCACCTGAATTCAGCACAAATTCCTAAACTTAACCTGTAAAAAATGAAATTATTTTTTCATGGAAACCAGGTCCTTTCCTTATATTTTTATTTCTACTTTTTAAAATCTAGTTTTCAATTTAGAGATCTGGTTTCATAGCCCCATGACAAGCGCAAAGTTTTGTAAACTCAATCTTCATTTTCTTTCCCCTCCCCTCCCCCATCTCTTCAGCACCATGGCCCACTCCTTGCATAGACCTAGACCCCAGCCTCAGCCTTCTGAGTCACCGAACATATCCCTGTCATATCAACATTGTAAAGCTGTCTCGTCTTGATATTCCCCGCTGAAAACCAAAATGCAATCTTCAATAGTCAGCTGTTATTTATTGAGTTAAGTATTAATTTCTCAGGGTTCTCCAAATATATATTTCCAACTAGCCTTTTCTTTTGTTTCCCGATCTTCCCCTAAACTTATAGTCTCTATTTTAAGAAACACCTTTACATAGTTCCAAGAAATTACGCCATGTTTTCCTTTGCCTTTAAGGTTCCTGTAAAATGTTTTCCCCTGACACTTTGGTCTATTAGAAAGGCCTTCTTTCTTCAAGGGCCACCTCAAATACCTCCTTTTCATGAAAACCTTTCCTGAACCTTTCAACTTTATATTTTCCCCTTTATTTATTTATTTTAAAAATAATTTATGCCATACGGTGGGAGGTCACTCTTCATGGTAGGTTTGTCTTGTTCATCTTTGTATACCCAGCACACATGTCCTAGTTTCTTAATAAATAGCTATTGTGAAGAACTGGGTTAGATGTGCTTTGTTTACTGCAGATATAAAGTGTAATGCATGACTCCTCCCTCTGATAAAACTCAGGGACACATTGATGAGGAAAGGGATTCAGAGTCAATGAGATATCCACTGAGACCTTGTGAGAGGACCAGATTAATGCTGCGGACACTAAGTACTGAGTGAATATGGTGCAAGATGAGTCCTTGGTGAAATGAACTTCATCTGATGATAGACTTGAATTTAGTTTTAGCGAGTGGGTAAGAGTTGAACTGATGCCCAGAGGTGGTGGTGAAATGCATTCTCAGCTAAGACTGGGAGGAAAGGCTTTTCTCTGCCTTTCTGTAACTTTCAACAACCGCTCCTGATTCTATGGGGCTATAGAGTATGTTTGCTCTTCGAATTTCAGTTTCCTTCCTCCTTCCATCTCTCCTCTCTCTTTCTCTCCCTCCCTTCATTCCTTCCCATATTTTTGGTTAAACATCTTCAATTCCTTTAAGCACGTCCCTCACATGACATCGTTTCTAGACCCTTTTTCATTCTGGTTACCTCTGAAGATATGCTGTACGTACTTAGATGAAGTGCCTCTTTCAAATACATCTCCAGAATTGAATGCATTGCCCCAGCTATGATATTTTCAGCTTGCAGGGCAGTAGGACTCTAACTGTACCTCTCTTGTCTTGAATTTGTATTTCTATTAAAGCAGTCTAATAACACATTGGCTGCTGGCTCATACGGACAAATGAACATGTGAAAATTTTTCCACTTTTCGTACTATGAGCACTTTTAAACTGAGGTTCTCCACATGCTTTTATGAACACTAATTAATTAAGCATCAGCACACCTTGGCGAGGACTAGGGAATCACTTCTCCCAGAGTGGAATTACAGGCCGCGCCTACATGGAATGCTAACCACCATGCCTAGCAACACTGTGAGACGGAGGGTTGAGACTATCGTATTCAATTGAAACTGCAGGGGGAATTTTAGGAAGGCAGAATGTAATTACTTTAGTTGGACTTGGGCCAGAATTCCTGAGTTAACACAACTGCTCTTAGAAAGTCTGCCATAAGATCTCTGGTGACCACAAATGGTTAGGTCTGTGGTTTTAGGTTTCATCCAAAAGGTAAACAGCTCAGTGCAGCACAGTGCCCCCAACACCACGCAGGGCATCGATTCACACGGACCCAGAGAGGAGAGGCCACCTACTGAATGAGAAACACCATTTCCTGAAGTACCTACTTGTTCCTGGGAGGTCTCTCATCCCCGCACAAAAGCAGGCCAGCCCTTACTTAGCTAGTAAGAACTGACAGGCTCACAGTACAAAGTGGTATGGCTGCCAGACTAAATTATGTGCTTGTCATGTTTCCCCGTGTTGTCCAAGATTCCAGCAACAAAACAGTAGGGAACTCCCCATACACATTTTTGCTCAAAACACATTCGTTTCTCCTCTCTGTAAAGTTCCTGGATCCCACAGTCCAAGTTAAACACAACTGGAATTTCCCTATAAGTCAAAAACAATATTAATTCTAAGCCCACATATTTTTCTTCTTGTAGGGTATGTACACATTTAAACACAGCACATGTTGCAGACAATCTGCAAATGGTAAAAAGCTCTAGAGGAAAAAACCAAAAAGGGAGAAAGGCAAGGGAACATATTTTTAACAAGAGTGCAGAGGAGATGTGGTGGGGTGTCTGACCCAGTGGTGAGAATTTTCCTCTGTGGTCTGTTGAAAGGAGAGCAGTGGCTGGCGTCATGCCGTGGGCCAACGGTTGGAGGTTTCTATACCGCACAAATCTTCAATGAGGGTAACTTCTCGGTGGGAAGCAACGGACTCCTTGCAGAATACTGGCATGGCACATGGCTGAACTCACGTGTCCCTGACTCAGACTGCCCAGGAGACACTGACACCCCTGTTTATCTGGAGCCTCAAGATTACCCTCGTCATAGTAGTCAAATTAAAATGGCAAGGTAAAGTTTTGTAGATGTTTGTTCTTCCAACTGACGGTGGCTTGTATAATTAAAATTAAGTCACTGATATTTTTTCTTTCCTTTTTTATCACTGAAAGTTCATTTTTCAGTAACTCAGACAAGGTCTTCATTTTTATGAAGACCCACGCTGACCCCTAAAAGTCCGATTTTTTTTTTCAGTTAATGTTTGTGCCCATCTGGTTTGAATTTAGCATTCTTATGAGTCATTTCACTGTGATAGGAACACTCTGCTATAGAAAACTTCTGTTAATATTTTAACATTTTAAATCAAACACCGCAAAGAGCATTACCTAAGCCTTCATTGCAATTATGGAAAACTGTGCCCTCTATTTGTTCATGGTTTCTGCCTTCACGTTTATTTTCTTTAAATTGATCATAGTACATGGTAAATAAGTTCATGCCCCATATGTGTGCTCAAATACTTTACCATTTTGGGCCAACATATCCTTTTGCAGCTTAAGAGCCTTTTGGAGGCAGCATTTGCCTGAAGAAGGATGAATAATTCTATAGGAAGTCAGATGGTCTTTACTTCTCATGGCTGACACTTAACCCATTTAAAAGAGCTCAATTTATTTTCCGATCAACATTGACTTTATAACTTACATTTTTACTACCCAAATTTCCTGATTTTGAAGCTTGAACTCATTTTCCTTTTACTGCTGGGCAACATTTCTCAAGGTAGTCTTTAAGGCGAAATGAAGGCGGAAAAAAATGTTAGGAATCTCTTTAAGAAAATACAGCAGTGTCTCCTCTACCTTCTTAAGCAAATGGATGGTTCCCAGGGAGGCGAGATTTGGTTGTGTACTTAGTCCGTAAATTGAATTTGCACATGGGGTGGACATAATTTAACTTAAAAAAATAAAAAGAAGATTTTGAAGTATTATTTGTCTATATTAAAAGTGAAGTAAGTATGCCTTAACAAGCCAAGCCATTTTGTCCTTTGTTATATTTAAAATATTTCATCTTAATTTTAGAAGAAAATGAAGACCAGTGGTTTATTTTAAATCAAGTGCTTCAGTGAGGTACAGACCATTTTTAAGGTAGGTATGAGCTCCACACTTCAAAGATACAAATGGACTCCCGCTCTGAATGAATAATAGGGTTTCACTCCCCTGTTCTCCCATTAAAGTTTCTTGAGTTTATTTCCTAATCTGCAGGAATAAAGCTTAACAAAACAAAGCGCCTTACCTGGGCTCTGAGCACTAATTCTTTAAGATAACTTTATTCTAATTCTCATTACGTTTTAGTTCACTGATGTCGCTTGGAGAGGTTTAAATCAAAATAGGAAAAATAATAACCGTTGACTCACCAAGGTGGGGCCCCGGTTTCTTCGTCTTTGTTCAGGCAAAACATGTGTTGGAGGCTTTGAAAGCTTTGCAAAGTCCAAATCTGGGGATTTTAGCAGCCACATGCCATAACTGCAGGTCCCAGGCTCTGGGCACGACGAATACGTTTGTACTTCCCGTTAGCCATATTGTTGTGACTGAATATAAAATGTAGTCTTTTTCACACAATTTAATTAGAAGTACCAGATGTGGTGTTGTATGACTGATGTCAAAATACGACACTTTTATGTAAACACTTTAACTTAATCAATCAAGTAAATAGCTTTCACTATTTTAAAGTATTTCAAATCTGCTTGGTACAAATACATTATTTTTGTGTTATGCTAAATAGATCATGGCCAGCTGCAGCATTATTAAGAGATTAGGGGAATAAAGTTAGATTTTACTATATTATTTTTCAAGGGCCGGCCTTTACAATTTCCTCCTCTGGGAAAGAAGAAAAGAAGACCGGGTTAAATAATCCTTTAATTTTGTGGTGCCGGAGAAAGTTCTCCTTGAAAATATGCTCTTTCTCCACCCCCATCAAATATTATTACTAAATGTATCTTTGCATTCCCCAATGCTTCCGGAGAAAATTGTTTTTCTCTGGTTCCCTCTACTGTACGCGGCCCGTTGCGGAGGCCGTGCACCTTCTCTAGCATATTAAGTGTCCTCGAAGTTTGATACTCCCGAGAGTGCAGCCTGGGAACTGAGCGCTCAAAAGCCAAGCCATTAGTTTCCAAGCACCTTGCCTTATCCTGTTAAGTTCAAATCGCCCTGTATCGCTAGGGTCCATTTAACTTTATCAGTGAACATTGTGCTGCTGCCTAGAGATGTCCCTCTTTGAAGAGCAAAAGCTTAGGGGAAATAGGAAACGAAGCGATGCGAGAAGCTCAAGGCCTCAGCTGTGAAATGAAGTCTAGTTACACGCTCTGAGAATCGTGTGAATCGTGTGTCATGTTCGCAGCGAGGGTGGCTGAAATGTGGGAAGACTTCGTTTTAAGAAGATGCAAGGAAGGCAGGGATTTCAGGCTCCTTCAGGCCAATGGTGGCTCTGCAGGGTGACTGAGCGTGTGCTTCTCATAAACCTGGTTCTCACTCAGCCCTGCTTCCTCTAGTCCTCTCCCCCGCCCCCCATACATGGGACATTTGTGACAAAAAGAATCATTTTGGAGAGGGGTTGGGAGAGGCACTGTGTAAATGTAGAAACTTGTGTATATCTGCCTAATGGTCTAGAATATTGCAACCAATGACCTTGGTATGTGTTCGGAATAGTTCTTCCATATGGGCCATTCGTACTACAATTTACAAGAACATGGTGGTCCCTGCAGCTGGGCAGTGTAGAAAGTTGGCTCGGCTCTATGTCTTGCAGAAACAACATGGATATGACAACATTCTCTTGAGGCTCTGGCTTTTCTGGCTTTAAGAACTATTGACAGAGAGGATATATTCTGAAGAAGAGAGAATTTGGTCTATCCTATGTTGTGTGTATCTATACATGCACATATATGTGTGTATTTATTATTTTTTTCCTTTTAGGTTACAGTTTTCTTTGCTTAGAACAATGAGGTTGCTTTAGGACTCAAAACAGAATTTAGGATAAGCTTAAGCAGTACATAGTGTTTTCAGAATTCACTTTTAAAAGCCAATCAGAAACTGTGAGCGATTCTGTGTAGCAAGGTGGCAAGATTAAATCCCCTCCTGGCCTCTTGAAAAAGGTTTGAGATTGTTGAAAAACCCATGTGGGTTGGGAGGCCCTTACCCCATTTCTATGCCAAATCTGAACTGCTTTAGTCAGAGTGGTCTCTAGGGATTCAAAATTAGGAAAACACTGAATAATCTGTGATTGAGCTTTATGTTAATTTCTAAATAAAAATTCAGTAACTGTTAGCTCCGTGCTACACTATCCACACCTTAAGAGTACATTCAAGCATTTTGAAGGCTCTGATTGGACTTTTCCTTGGGTCCCAGGAGAAGGGAGGCTTCCCTACCCACCTGCACCCCCCTTCAGCCTCTCCCTCCAGCCCATGTTTCCTGTACTTTTATCAAGGACTACTTACTTTACTGATCCTACTTAGGTTGCAAGCATCACCTGGAGAAAACAGTAAGTGAGGAAACTGAATGAACTTGCAAAGAAGAGGTGTGGGCTTTGTCCCCAAACGGATTGATTTTCGGGACCACACACCGTGAATGCAATCAGTTGGCGGGTGTGCTTTTTAGGCCACTTAAGCATGGTGACTCGGTTGTTGCATGCTTTGAAAAGCTACAGGAGTCAGGTTGGCATTCAGATAGTTTTGCTGTGTGAATCCCAAGGTGCAAGGGGTCCTGAAGGGATTTCTTTTCTTCGTTATTTTTAAAAGCATCTCTGTTTACTTTGGCAGATGCATACATAGGTCTAAGCTAAAGGTGGGTGGAGGCATTTAGGGAAAGAAGTGTGGGCGAAGAAAATAAAAGTACAGCGAAATGGCTGCCCCTCTGTTTGGCTTCGGTGGAAGACCTGAATAAGCATCAGAAGAATGTTTTGGAGAGATTCTCTGTCTGTCTGTCTGTCTGTCTCTCATTTGCTATGGTTGGAGATGGGGCAGGCAGAGTCTCAGAGAGCCAGTAGGGTCTGGTCTTCTTGATAAACTCATGAACTCTTCAGAAGTTCTTCCTAGAGCAAATAGTTCCAAAGAATTTTCTACAGCATGACCAATAATGTGATTGTTTAGGGTTTGAATACTTTTCTTGATCTGTCTTGCAGTATCCTATTTTCTAGTGCTCAGCTTACATGGCAGTTTCTAGAAGATATCACTCTATTGCTAATCCATGAAGTATTAATCATTTAATAATTAGAAAAAACACCCAAACTTCATCTAGTTCCTTCCTGGCTCATGGTTCTTATACCTGCTGTCACATGCAGTTCCCTTTTCTTGGAACATTTTTAAACTATTACTCCTCCACCTCTTCCTTCCACCACTTGCAAACTTCCATTCATTTTCTGTATTTTCTATTCAGGTCTCAGCTTAAAGGTCAGTGAATTCTTCCTTACTCCTCCAGGTTTGCAAGTACTACCACTACATCGCTCAAGTTGCTGTATCTCTCCTGGATAGCATGTATCTTGTTGTAATTTGTTAATACTTGGGCAATTGCTTGTTTACCACTAGGCTTCCCTGATGGACTATAAGATGATGAAAGCAGGACTGTATCTGATTCGCCATCATTCTCCAGAGCCTGACATACAATAGATGCTCTGGGGATATTTGTAGGATGAATAAATGAGCAAGTGAGTGCTTGGATTACTACTAGATGGCTGCTGTTGGAGGAGGAGAGAGTTGCTACTATTTATTAGAGACCAATAAACTATTAGCTTCAGAAAAAAAAATCACCCCAGCAATAATAATAATGGTTATTCAGAATAGTGAAAAGCCAATTAAAGCATATTCATGGGAAAGTCAATTTAAAAACAGACAACAAGGAGGAAGGTGTGTGATGATCATCATATTTCCCTGGAGTGTGTAATAATGCCTCTTCCCAACTGTCTTAAGCAATCCTAGGAATTTTCACAATTCCTCAGCCTCTTTTTGGTGTTCTTGTCTTTCAGTTCTAGTAATACGTGCATACCTAGGAGCTCATATGATGGAAAACTAGACTCCCACTTTGAAGTACATTCACTTCACTTTTTTATACAAATACATATTGAATATTGATTATGTAAATTGCAATTACTAATGGGTAACATTGGATAAAATACTTAACCTGTGTGTGGCTCCGTTTCCACTCGTGTAAAATAGGGTTTTTAGGGTTAACCAAGATAATAATTATAGTCTTTAGCACAGTGCCTGACATACAGTAAGCTTTCAACAATGTTAGTGATTGTCATTATTTTTATATGTCAGTAACTGCGTTGAACTCCAACCACGCAAAGATTGAAAAGAGTTGATCCTTGTTCTTGTGAGTTCATGGCTTGTGAATGATTGGCACCGGAATGCTCAAGAGCAAGCTTGAACAACCTCTAGCCCGCAGGCCGCGTGCAACTCAGGACAACTTTGAATGCAGCCCAACACAAATTTGTAAAATTTCTTAAAACATTATGAGATTTTTTTGGTGACCTTTTTTTTTTCTTAAAACTCGTCTGCTATTATTAGTGTTAGGGTATTTTATGTGTCGCCCAAGACAATCCTTCTTCTAATGCGGACCAGGGAAGCGAAAATGTTGGACATCCCTGCTCAAGAGCATCTCTCCAACTAGCCAAATTGACAAGATGACCATCAACAGGGCTTTCTCATTTCACTCACTCTGCATGACATCTCCCAGCTTTTCCAGCTAAGCTATGGTATGTGCACGGTGCACCACTCCCAGTAGCATTTGGTTTTCCTTCTTTGTGGGCAAGTGCCACATGGGGTCCTTTTCTCCATACCCTGGGGCATTCCAGTGGCAGGGCAGATGGCATATTGGCCATTTGCTGTCCTACTTAGATTACATTGAGCTTGGGTGCTGTGGGATACATGGTTGAAGGTTTAGAGAAAATTGGTCACAATCTGTGAAGCATGTGAATTATACTCCTGTGAAATTTAAAAAATTCTTGGCAGAGCAAGAAGTGTTGAGTGAAAGATAATAATCCACTGTTATCTTTGCCTTGATTTGACTGCTGTAAGAAAATCTGTTGGGAAGTCTGAGGAATTAGACTCACCGTTGTGGTTCCCGTTCATTAGATAGGCTCCTCCTCCATCTGTACCACTTCCCACTGGCAGCATGTGATTAGAAAATGCTTTTACATGGGCATGCAATTAATATTTGGGCCCCCAAAGAGTCACTGATTAACACAACAGGTTCTCAGTGAAATTGAGATCTTTGGGCCATTACTTTTATATGTCTCACAAGTGACTGCTGTTTCTTTATGCCATCTCAGCCTCGTGGGAGATTGGTTTTTGTTTACAGCAAAGTTAGTATGAAAATATGGAAGTCTCCTCTCATATTTCCTGGAGACTTTCACCCAGATATAAGAGAAAAAAGGAAAAAAAAAAAAGAACTCTAAAACTGCATAACTTGAAACCATGAATGGATTTGCCTGTACTTTCTAATTTTTTTTAAAACAATGTTCACAATACCACTTGGTAATCATTCTTTCTCTTAGAGTTCTCTCATTTGTGTCTTCACCGTGATTGTGTTTATGAATACAGTTAACACTTGAAATTTACTATGTACCAGACCTTACTCTAAGAATTTTATACAAATTATTTTATTGACACTTTACAACAACCTTATGGTAGAGTGGTATTATTATCCTCATCTACAGGCAAGAAAACAGGGGCAGAAAGAACTAAAATAAATCACTTAAGGTCACAGACTAGTACGTAGGGGAGCTGGGACATGAACCCAACCATTCTGGCTCCAGCCCACAACCATTATGCTTTGTTGCCATTTAAGCCCCGGTCGCTGCAGAGTGCACCACAGAGAAGGCCTGTCTAGTTCAAACCCAAGGACTGTGCAAGTTATTGGAGAAGATTGCAAGGCAACCAGTGGCCTCTGGGTCTTAGTGTTGTCCGCTCATGTGTCCTTCACTAGAGGCCATTCACTGCTTTGCTGCTTAAAGCAATAAACCCTTAAAGATCAATTCAATCTTATAAAAAAGTTTGTTAGGTTAAAATAATAAAAAAATCTTTATTTTTAGTGATGGTTGCACTGAAGAAAATAATCCTTAGTTGTATTTAAAACACATAACCTCTATTTAGGTTTACAAATATGAGCCTTGTAAATTAAACCATGTAAATGTGTGCATCTTTCTCCTTTTTCTGATTGGTATTAATTAAAAATATTATATATCTTAAATTCTGTTTTTAATATTAAATATTGCCTCTAAGAGAAAACATACAAAAAAATTATTTCTATGATGAATCTCCTCAAGCTGAGCCTAGAATCAGCCAATTCTATCATTTGTCTTTTAATGTTTGTGTCCCTTCTCATGTTTGTTTGTTTGAAGGAATTCAATTTCTTACACTCCTCTTTAGTCTAGTGGGATGATGTGTTAGACATAGACGGAGTTTACTGACTCCAACATCTGTTTTCAGAAATCTTAGCACTTCTCACCTTTAGTTGGAAGCTGCTAAGTTCTACCCTAAGAACGAGGTAAACTTTGAGCAGTTAGGGTGAAGAGTTTAGCAGGCTTTCTTTAACATTCATACCTTTTATGTCTTCCTGAACAGAGCTCTGGGGATAGAGCAATGTGGTCTCGGCTATTAAAGATAGTGGGCCAGGAACACCTGGTCACAATAAATATAGGCTCCTTCTTTCAGCCTTCTCTGTGGTCTTAAAATGAATCTACAAATTTTAAAATTTGTCATTTCCAGGATTATGATAATCCTAGGTAATGAGACATTTTCACAAGTCTCACATTGTAAATCTGACGCTTGCTTATTTAAAAGGCAGTATCCAAAAAAGATTGAATTTTGTTAATTGTACAGTTTCCTGGATTCAATTCATACTAACACCAGGTAAACTTGAAAATCACAAATATTTTTAGATATCTAATTATTAAAGTCAGTAAAGCAAATAAATTTCACTGAATGTTATTTTAAGAAATTGACAACCACACTGGAAACAGCTAGGCAGATTCCTGGAGTGTAGAAATAAATCTGGGTGAAGCCTAAATGTCTGTGGGCTTCAGTGAGTCTAAAATCTTCTTTACAAATAATAGCATTTATTGGTATGTTTCTAATTATAAAAGTTATTCATGCTTATTTTAGAAAACTTGAAGGGAAAAAAGAAGACAACTAAGCCATCTTCAATCTCACTCATGCCTGAAAGAAAAAGGCAGTTGTGTATTCTATTGTGGGTTCTTTTTCAAAGTGACTTCATTTTGAAATTCAAGTATGCACTCGAATTTAAAATACAAATAGGAGTGTATTTTGTAATCACCTTGTGAAAAAAACCAACCCAGCGTAATAGAATTGGGAACATAGTAAGTCCTATATAAACGCTGATAGAGAACAACCGATAAAAGCTTAGTGTGCACTTGAATTTAAAATACAAATAAGAGTGTCTGAGAATAGCACCAGTTACCATGACTCATGTCCTATTTTCTAATAGTAGGGCACCCCGATTTAAGGTATGCTTTTCCGTATTATTTTTCTAAGTTACTTTTTCCAATTATGAAAGTAATAATTTAATTATGGAAAATTTGGATAACATAAAAAAGAAATCACTCTTACTCATCCCTACTTAAAACAAACACTGATCCTGATACGTTTACATCTGGTCCCAAGGCCTTTTCTCTCACTTCAGGTGGTGCTTTCTTAGATATGGATTGGCTCAGGACTCTGAGAAATGCAGGCAAATTTGATGATGTCAGACAATGGGCCAGACTGGGTAGGCTACAACTTTGTAAGGGCAGAGTTTCCAACTGTGCTCTCTGGGCAGGATTAGTGGGTGGGGCATCTAGGAGGCGAAATGAACATGGTCTGTTCCATAAAAGCAGGTTCCCATGTGTCGGGGCTGAACGGTCTCTCCGCTGCTTGGATTTGCTACTAGCTCTTCCTGGTGGAGAGAGAAGAAGTACTTTGTCTTTGTTCCAACCTGTGTTCACCACAATGTGGTTTTTCTTTTCCCATCACCTTGTGAAAACAACCAACCCAGCGTAATACAATTGGGAACGTAGTAGGTCCTATATAAATGCTGATTGAGAGCAACTGAAGAAAACGCACTGTGGAATTGTATTCCTGAAACCTATGTAATTCTTGCTAACAGATGTCACCCCAAAAAGTTCATCAATAAAAATGAATTAAAAATAAAATTTTAAAAATGGCCTTATATTAAAAAAAAAAGAAAACTAAACTTATAATCTGAATTGCAATCTCTCTTCAGAATATCCAATTGTTTTCATGAAAGACCTAAATTGAACTTAGCTAAAGGATATATCTTTTAAGTGAAGTGGACATAATTTACTATGCACTGAAGAAGGTGATGATGATGACAAGGGAAAAGGACGCAAGTGTGAAGGTCAGGAAGAATTCTTTTTTCAACAAGGCATTATGCTTATCACGACCAATGCATATATGAATACTTGTCCGTAAGTACATATGTACAAATTGGAAAAACATCTTGGGCTGTGGTGTTGGGACTATTTTTAGGGAAAAAATAAGAGAAACTGAAAATGTCAAAAAATAGAGAATGTCAGATACCAAGAACTATGTTCAAGGAATAGAAAGTCATGATGAGAAAAATGTACATTTACACATTAGCAGGAATCTTATTTTTGCTTTCATGAATTTCAAAGTTGCATTGATTTGACTCAACCAATCTCATTAGCATTACATTTCTGCTTAGGACTTTGAATGATATGCAAATGATCCGTTTGAAATGAAGGCCAGCAATCCACATGTTTGAAGAATTATTATTTTTTTTCTCAGTCAAGAATATCTTTGTGTTCCTTTATTGGAACAAGATTCCTGACCAGTATACAGTGATGTATTTACTAACAGAGACCCGTGCACCAAATTACATGCTATCCATCTAGATAGGTTTTCATTACACTTTGCCTATTGATGAAATAGTTCCATTTATAAAGTTTAATACATTAAAAACCTTTTTGTTTGACCAGGCTGTCTATTAATTCAACTCTGAAAAAGTTAAGTGGCCTTTAATTT
Source organism: Lyroderma lyra (assembly GCA_004026885.1). Classification (NCBI taxonomy): domain Eukaryota; kingdom Metazoa; phylum Chordata; class Mammalia; order Chiroptera; family Megadermatidae; genus Lyroderma; species Lyroderma lyra. Next base: position 79,478 of record PVJL010004920.1, read on the forward strand.
TAGGTACTATATTTTACAGCATAGGTAACTTCTCAAGATGTCACTCTATCTATGCACAACGGCATTTAGCAGACAGAGCAGAGTCCATTACTTCACCCAGATTCACACAGATGGGTCTCATTTGAGAACTACATGCTAAATAGCTGGTACCGAGAGACAAAAGTACTCCTGAGTTTCTCAACACCAATACAGACTTCTTACTCTGACAACCCGTCCTCTTGGCCACGTTTTACAGCACCAAAAAAGACATGTCAGGAATTGTCCCGTGTGTAACTCGGCTTTAGAGTACCAAGTCTCTCTGATGGTGGTGGCAGGCACTGTTATTATTAATGTAACCTGATAAATTAAGGCCCATTTTTAAAAATTCCAATTTGAAATACAAATTAAGGGTGCAATATACTCAGAGTGAGTTTTCAGCAAGATGGTATCCCAAAAGATTTGAAAAATTTCAGAAACTGATAGCAAATTGTACCCATGACGTTTCCTAGCTATGGAGACATTAATACATTGACTCAAATCCCTTTACTCAATCCACATAGCTCTGAGGTCATCCTGCAAAGTTTGTATAAAAAATATATGAAGTTAGGGTGACAAAGTTTGACAGTATGTTATACAAGTCAAACCTGTTCTGAGAGAAAAGCATCAAATCCTTTGTGTACACATTTAGTTTTATTGTAACAAAACAACTTGTACACTTTAATGTTTAAAACTGAGCATCATCTTTCCTTTCTAGTGAAACAAAAAGAAGCTTTAAAAATAAACAGAAGAAAATTACAATAGAGAATGTCAATTTCCAAATATCCTACAGGTTCCACAGATTTTCCCATTGAGCGGCCGGGCTCAAGTCATCATTAGGAGGGAATTTTATTTTATAAGTGTCATCTTAAACTGCAAGGATGTCCATTAAATATCACAAACTTGGCAAAGAAGAAGCCATGTTGTCAAAATGCCCACTTAACCCACCCAAACATCAAATCAATTCTTTGCTGACCTTCTATAACCCCATTTTTTGTTTCTTTTTTCTTTTTTTAAACAAGAGAAAGTAGACAGATATATGCTGCTTAATGCTAACCATCCATGTTCACATAGAGACACAGTGCAATCTCTGAGCCCAGTACACACAGGAAGGAGGAAAACAGCCAGAATTCTCTGCACTACTCCACAGGGGGCCAGCACCCTCCAGTCTCCAGCAGTGCTAAGGGAGCAAAGGTTTCTCTTTTCTCCCCCAGAGCACGGTGGTGTTGATTCCATAAAGTTTTGTTGAGACAGGAAGGGATAAAAATGAATTTGGAACAGAAAAGGGCCAAGAAATTCTCTTCCCACTGAATTCTGCTGAAGGTATTTCCCCCAAAATGAGGTGAGAACTGTGGTGTAAAGGAGACAAAAGAAGCCTCCAAAACAGGGTGACTGAGCACAAGAGAGGGAAAAAACAGACTGTAACTTGCTCCCAGGGATGGAGAAAATTGAAGAAGGCTGGAATCCACCAGTGTTCCATTAGTCATCTTTGCCTGCATCTTCCTCCCCCCATCACCATCTTCATCGTCTCCATCTTCATCCTCATCAACACCTTCCAACCCTTCTTCTTCTTTATAATCATGATCTTCTTCTTCTCCTTCCTCTTCTTCATCATCCATGTCAGGAACCAAGCAATACTGGAATGGATTTGGCTAAACTGTCGTCTCTGAGGACTTCTAAGTCATCTGCTCCTGCACCGGATGAGTCAGGCAGCCGGACAAGGACGCTCTCTGGGTCCTCACGCTGTCACTTCCCACTGGCTTCATTCTGCATTTGACTTGAACGTTTCATCACATCCTTTCCAGATTCCCATCTGATTTCAGTGGACTTTGAAGATGGACCACCACTCTCATTCAGATGAAATTCTTTGGAGAGAACTTTATTTTCGAAGTAAGGATTTTTCATCAAGACAAAAATCTATTCTATAACCTGATTTAATATCTTCAAATTCTTTCACTTCAACTCTTGTCAAATAATGAACTGCCTCTTCATTTTCTTCCCCAAGCAGTGCAGACAAATATTGTTATCCCCAAAATCTGGGACTTTAGCGATCAATTCTGACCTCTTCTGTAAACATGGTTGGCGGAGTTTGTTATATTTCTGTTCTACTTTCAAAATCTCCTCACTGATTTGTTCATGAAATCTGTCTACTTCATTTTGGACTTCATCAGTATGGTCAGTTGCTTCTTGCTGTTGTTTTTCTCCTTATGGCAAGTTCAGAGAGGGTGACATCTTCTCCAGCTTGGGGGCAGGAGGCTGTCTCAGTTTCTTCGCTTGTGGTAGGAGTGAACACTGGCATTTGGGGGCCATTCTGTGAGGAAAATCCAAAAATGAGACCTAAGGGAAAGGGAATGTCTGGAAGAAGCTCAGAGAACTCTAATTTTTTTGTTCCTTAAGAAATTCCTTCAATGTTTGGAAAGTGTCAACTGTAAATACTGTCAACTCAGCCTAGAAAATTGAGTCAGTGAACATTTCTCTGCTTCAACAGATGCTCTTTTTATAATCTCTGAGGTCCTGAGACTCAGACAGTCTGTGTTTCTGAAAGGGTGGCCCAGAAAGGACCTATGTCAGGCTCACCTGAGCACTGATTGATATGCAGACTCCTGGCCCCACCCAGATCTATGGAAGAAGCATATTTAGATATGGGCTCCAGAAGTCCAGGTGATGTTTATGTACATCAGATTTTGAAAACCTGGTGCAGGGTACTTGTTAGGAGGTATTTGTGTAAAGCTTTAATAAGGGATGGAATACACTGGTTCTTTTACCAATAGAGGTCACTCACCCTTTAGTCTTGAATTCCATTCTAGCCAAAAGGCTAAGAGAGAGATAGCAAAATCCATGTGATGAACATGACCTGATATTCAACAGAGAAGAACGACAGGAGGTCTCTTTCCCAATGGATGAATCAGTTTTTTGGGGCATTTAATAATAATAATCAGAAGAAATGACATCTTTTGATTACTTTTTTGTATTCAGTGCTTTTCTCATGCAACCATCGTGGATTTCATTGACCCTCTCAACTCAGTGAGACCGGCACATCTTTATTTTATTGATGGGGCTCTTGAGGCTAAGAGAGATTAAATAACTTGGGCTGGTATTCCTTCTAGTTAAGTTGGTATCTCTGAGTCCCCAAATCACAGCGCTTTCATGACTTTTATAAACATCAGCTTTGAGGGCACCCCCTCCACCCCCCAGAAAGAGCTTTAATTGAAATGTTTTCCCCTTCTTCCATGTCTCCCTTGAATCCAGCTTGAGCAGTTGGTGTCACACATCCCATGTGGGGACCCAGGAGCTCTGTCAAAATCACATGCAGAGAGTACACAGCTCTATTCTCATTTCCTGTTGCTTTCCAGCTTCAGGGATTCACCATTCTTTCAAATCACGATAGACAGAGCAAGATCTAAGTGCCCACTGCAGGTAAAGATACATTGCCAAGTTAAAGAAAAGTGTCAAAAGTAGTGTGTCTTGATCTAAGTACTTGTGACGTGGATATATCCTGTTTGTGAAAATCAACAAACTGTGCACTCACGAAATATGTACCTCTCCATATGTATATACACATAGTTAAAAACATAAAGCTGTAGTCTTATGTCAAATTATGTAACTTAGAGGCTGAAACTCACCTCCTCACTGCCTTTTTCCTCTGATCTCTGCTTTCACTTTTCTTTCCACATCCACAAACACTTTTCTGTTGAAAAAGTTGTAAGGTAATTGTTCCAACAACTGTGTATAGAATTATTTGTTAAACCCAAAACTCAGAGTAGGAGTTAACCGGTGAGGGAAATGGTCTATTTCCTTGTTGATTCCTTGTCATCTCTTGGTTTCAGTAATCTTAAAGGTTTTGCACATTTTTCTATTATGTTAACACATTGTGTACTGAACAGGCAGACACAGGCATCTTGAACATGCTTTAAAATTTTTGCTTAAGTAACCTCACAAGACTCCCACATTCTTCACTTCTGCCTGTATTGAGAATCAGCAGTTACTTTTAAGTTTTAATAAGTTTCACATGTTTTGTAGTGAAACCGTGTTTGGTTAATTCCAACCTTTAATTAGTAGGCTCTGGATTGGTGTATACCAGACACGGGGATGTTATTAGTGTGAACCTAAAGTGATGTGTGTTACTCCATAACAGATCAAAACAAACCTTGTGTGCTCTGACAGCATTAAACCCCACTGAGACCTGACCAGGATATGGTTTTCAGTTGTAAAAGAAAATTGTAATTCACAAGTCCTTGCCAGATGTTGTACACCCATGCCTCAACTTCATTACATCTACCCAGAGTAAGTGGTCATGTGAGGTTCAGCCAAATAGACGTGGTTTAGTTTTTTAGTCATTTAAATATTAGATTTATTCAAAATCCTTAGTGAGCATATTGGTGTATCTTGTTTTTTGGGTGAGTCTTATTTTTTTTAAAAAATATTTGGGATGCATGTTCTTTGGGATGTAAATAATACCTTCCAATTTAGGAAGCAACTTCTAAATCTTCACACCTAATGTAAGTTCTCTCTTGACTGTGTTATATGAAGAAGAAAATGTTCATTTACAAAGTGTAAAAAAATTCTAAGACACAATAACTGGAAATGTGCAAACTTGAATGAAAACACAGATTTAGGAACTGGTGTCTGTTTTAAGGAGTAAACAAATGAGTTCCAAGATTTTTAAAATCTCAAACCCATAAAAACACTGTCGATGTCACAAAGCACAACATTGAAATAAAAATTTACTTGGTTGACCAAGAAAAAAGAGCCCATGTATTTTTAAAAACTAGTTTGATTGGCAGTGGTTTCTGGAGTGTTGAAAGATATTAGATAAAGTTCAAATGCTATTGCACATGGTGTGTTTACAAGTGACTCACACAGTTATGCCCGGACAGGAGACTTTATCAATCTAGGAGCTTCACATAGGACTCACAATTCCTGGACTCCTAGGCAATTTGCACTCTCTTTCCCTGACCCTTGTGTTATATGACTTTAGCAAAACACACATTTTATAACTTACATTTCTCATATCCTTTTTTAAACTGTTAGATTTGTGAATGTTTTCTTTGGTTAGACAATTGGTATTATTCTAATACGTATTTCAATGTAATTTAATAGTAATATGTAATGCAGATGGTAGGGCATAGTAAAAGCTTTCACCTTACAAGCAAATCATATTTTATCTGGCTATAACTATAAAAAGTTATTCTTAAGGGAATGTTGTAGCAAGATTATTTTTTTCCAATGGGATTTTACTGTAGTGAAGTTTACTGTTAAATCTCAATGATTTGAAATATAAATTATTGTATTTTTTTCCCTATAAAGGAATAACTACAGAAAGCCACTCCATTTTGGTTATATACATAATTTGACACTAAGTTCCCTATTGACTCATCTGAAAGACACCATTATATTTCATTGCTTTTAGAAGCCCCTGATTGCCCATCATTGACAAAAGAGCAGCATTTTAAAATGTGGTAGAAGGAAATTCTTTGAAAGAAAATCCCCTCTCTCTTTTCACACATTTTGAACTTGTGAGGAACCAAATAATCACATTTTTGAGAAAGAGTGCTTTCTTTCATCAACAGCAGGAGCAAAAGATTTTTTTTTTTTTAAAGCTGGCTAATTTGTGTGTATCAACTAAGCAATAAAACCATGCAGGCAAACTTGAACTAGGTTGGAGAATAAATTTGAACCTTCTTTGGAATTTTTCCTTTTGACTTGTTTTCCTCCATTGATACAAACCACAGAAATGAAATTTGTTGCTGTCCATGCTGTTTATAGATTATTGTCGGCACCGACTTTTTGAATGATATTATCCTCTAATCATCTTTTAGAGGGCTAAATTTTAACTAATTCCTCTTCATTTTAAATGTAGACATTTCAACTTCAAGATCTGACTCCAAGGATCTTTTGATTCATTATCTTTTCCAAGTTTCGATTAACAATTTATTTTAGAAAAATTTTCCTTTTCCACCTTAAAACACGTAGATAATGAATTGATCCCTCTCTCTTTTTGTCTGAAGTGAAAAAAACTAAAATTACTATCTATAATTTTGAAGAGTCTCCTGTCTTTTACTGATTATAAAGATGTGGTTTTCTTAGTTTATAGACAAACTTAGAAAAATGTATCAGTAAAATCTAAACATTTTATGACAATTGATAAATATTTGATTCTTTTGACCCTTATTATTAGTAGCTCAAAGAGATATAGTAACACTTCCTTACTTGTTGGTGTATGTGCATTTGGGTGGAGCAAACTTTCTATCTATTTGGAGTAAAAATGGCGTAGTAATAATAGTAGAGGATTTGAAACCAGAAGACCTGGCTTCCAGTCTTCATTCTGCCTCATATTAGCTGTATGACTTTAGGTAAGTCCTTCAATTTCTTTTAGCCTCAGTATATCCAGCTCTAAAAAAGAGGATTAATAATATCTACCTCAGTGGTTGTTGTTAGAGATTACAAGTTCTAACATACGTAAAAACATTTGGTAAACTCTAAGGTGATATGTCACCATATTATAAACCAGTATCCTCACTTACAAAAAAGAGGATTAAAAAAACTGACCTCAAAGAGTCACCAAGAGGATTAAATGAAGTAATATATACATTGAGCACTAGCATAGTGCCTGGCAATTGTTCAATACATGTAATGTTATTATTTTATGTATTATTAGATTTTGCTTTTGCTAATGGTATCACTGTAAGTTCTCCTTTGGTAATTATAATCATTACTTCTTCAAAAGATAATAAGCATTTATATCTGACCATGTTTGTACTAATGAAGCAACTCAGTAAATATTTGCTGAGTGAATATACAGAATAGCCACCATTATGGATCTTTTAAAGATACTTTGCATTACTTAGAAAATGCTCAGCCTTTTGAAAATATTTTCATAACACAGTAGACTCTCAGTTAACTGGCACCCATGGGGATGGGTAGATGCTGGATAAATGTAAGTGGATTCTCAGTTAATTGACACCAATGTTGGATAAATGTAGTATTATTTCTCTGATATTTTTTACTGGTTGTTTGAGTTCTGGTTAACAGAGAGTCTACTGTATAAAAATTTTAAGATGGTTGAATAGATAAACACTGCCTGCTTTGCTCTGTGAACACATTGAAGTTAGAACCTGGAGAACCATCTGAAGGCTAACTGAATTGAAGTTTTATAACTAAGGATATAATGAAGAAGTCACATCAAGACTGATAGAAGAGGCAGAGATGCGAAACAGGTTAGTCCCAAACCTCCGTGTTGCAGGTCAGCATCAGGAGAGACATCTCAGCTATGGAGGTTTCTCCAGAAGAGTGAGAGACCCCAGCCCCACACCAGTCTCCCTAGCCCAGAGTACTAGTGCTGGGAAGAGGAGCCCCACAACATCTGGCTGTGAAAAAACAGAGAGAATTCCAATTGTTCAGGTGGGATGGAAGGCTGTGAGCAACCCAGACATCATCTTAAAGGACTCAGTCACTCACAGGCACTCACCGTGGGCTCCAGAAGAGGGACAGTGACTCAGGAAGTATTGAAAGCTTGTGGGGGAGGGGCAGACTGAGATGTATGACTTTGGGGCGAGGGTGTGAGGACCGTTGCCACTTTCCCCAAGTAGGGTCCTCCCCACCTGCAGCTGGCAGGCAGATGCCATCTTTCCTGTGTCGTGCCTTCCCCCCAAAATATGGCCAAATCTGAATCTGATTGGTCTGGTGAGCTCTGTTCACCTCACCCTGTTGATCACTGGGACCCTGTCACCCTCAACTTTCCCAATGTCAGAGGAACTTTCTCCTGTGAGCACCAAGCTCCACCCACATTACAATCTTTCTTGGAAAGATATTGGAGTCCATAGGCCCCAGAACCAACATAATTGGAGGTTGGTTTTAGACCACAGCAGAACATCACCCAATTAGCTCCACAAGTGGCACACACAAAGAGCAGTCTCAACAGGCACCAGAGCCCACTGTGGCAAATTCTACTAAGGTAAGCCCTTCTGCACAGCAGCCCATAATCTGTGGATGTAGCCAAACCCCACAGTCAATCAGCCTGAGGGTCAATCCCACCACTGACATGCCTATAGCAATCAAGGCTCAACTATAACAGAAGAGCACACATAACTTATATAAGGGACACTCCTAGAGCACCTAGAGCAGGTGACCAGGGAGACTGAGCCTGAGGCCCACAAAGCACGTACTTAGGCTGACCATACAAACCATTTAGAACAGGACAGTATCATTTTTTTTTCATATTTCCCAACTGTCCCATTTTTTAAATATCAATTTTGTCCTGTTTTTAATTTTTTGTAAAAAACTGAATGTGGGTTTTTTATTTATCATAAGACTCTATGCTAATCAATGTGTACAGTAAAACTACTAGTGTAACAAAAGAGGAAGTTCCAGTTACATTATTCAATCAGTGCCAGGCTTCTTGAGCTAGCAGTGATCAGATGAAGCCCCCTTGTTTGTCTGGAGTGGTGGCGAATTCAAGAGGCAGTTGTTAATCCCCATTTGGTGTGTGGGAGCCAGGAGGGTCTCAAGACACACAAACTACTGAACAGGCTCACCTGACTGATAGATGGGTAAACATTTTTTTCTGAAATGAGTGAAAAATGCCTAGATTCTCAAGATTTTTGTAATATTGTGGAGTTTATTCTATGTCTTCCAGGAAGTACAGCACCTGTCGAAAGAATATTTTCTGTTATGGATAGCATGTGGTCAAAAGAGAAATCTAGATTAAGTGTTGAGACAATGTGGGCTACGCTAGTTGAAAAACAAAACTGTGTCATGGAGTGTGAGAAGTTTTATGATAAGGTGTTGAAAAATCAAAATTTGCTATGTAAGATTACTTCATCAGAGAAATATTCATAGTACAATAGTGGTGAAATACAGTCCTCTTTTATGTCTACTTAAATTTTTTATGGGTTCTGTCATTGAAGAATAATTGTTAGCCCAATAAGTTCATGTAACAAAACTTTTGTTATTATCTTACTTTTTCATGAATATGGAATACTATGTAACTCTGTCCCATTTATGTCATCCCCATATCCTGATCTTGTCTCAGGAAAATACGGTCAGCCTACACTGACTACATAAGACTAGCCAGCAATACTGCAAGACATAGCAGATCTACATAACACAAACAAACACAGAGAGGTAACCAAAATGAGGAAACAACAACAAAATAAGTCCCAAATGAAAGAACAGAAAGAAACTCCAGAAAAAGAACTAAATGAAATGAAAACAAGCAACCTACTAGGCACAGAGTTCAAAACAATGCTTTCAAGGATGCTTAGGGAACATAGGAAAGAATGAGAGAAAACTCCAGAAGAAGAACTAAACAAAATGGAGACAAACTACTTACTAGGTACAAAGTTCAAAAGAATGGTTATAAGGATACTCAAGGAACTTAATGAGAACTTCAACAAAGAGATAACAAGTATAAAAATGGATATAGAAACCATAAAAAAGAACCAGTCAGAAATAAAGACTGTAATAATTGAAGTGAAGAATGCCCTAAAAGGAATCACCAGCAGATTAGAAAAAGTAGAGGATCGAATTAGCAATTTAGAAAATGAAGTAGCAGAAAACACCCAATCAGAACAGGAAAAAAAAAAATCCAAAAAAAATTTTGAGAGACCCTTAGAACAACATCAAGCAGGACAACACACACATCATAGAAATACCAGAAAGAAAAAAGAGAGAGCAAGGAACTGAGAACCTATTTGAAGAAATAAGGACTGAAAACATCCCTAACCTGATGAAGGAAATAGATATATAAGCCCAGGAAGCACAGAGAGTCCCAAACAAGATGAACCCAAACAGGCCCACACCAAAGCACACTATAATTAAAATGGCAAAGGTTAAAGACAAAAAAATTATCCTAAAAACACCAAGAAAAAGGCAACTAGTAATCTATAAGGGAGCTTCCTTAAGATCATCAGCTGATTTCTCAACAGAAACTTTGCAGACCAGAACAAATTGGCAGAAAATATTCAATATGAAGAAAAGCAAGAACCTATAACCAAGATTACTCTACCCAACAAGGCTCCCATTTAAAATTGAAAGACAGATGAAGAGCTTCCCAGACAAGAAAAAGTTAAAGGAGTTCGTGAACACCAAGCCAGTATTACAAGGAATGTTAGAGGGAGTTCTTTAAGATGGAAAAACAAACAAAGGAACAAGCAATAGCAACAACAAAAAACAAAAGCAAAACTATGAATAATAAAATGGCGATAGCTACATATCTAGCAACAATTACTTTCAATTTAAATGGATTAAACGTTCTAATAAAAAGATATAGAGGGTATTGTGCTGAGTGGAGTGGCAGAGAAAGACAGATGCAATGTGATTTTGCTTATATGTGGAATCTAAAGAAGAAAATAAATGAACAAAACAGAAACAAACTCATAGATACAGAAAACACTTGGATGGTTACCAGATGGGAGGGGACTTGGGGGTGTGGGTAAAGTAAGGGATTAAGAAATCCAAATTATAATCCTGTAATAACTATGTATGGTGTCAGATGAGTACTAAATTTCTTGGGGTGATAATTAGGAGGGGGTTGGGGGCAGGGTGAGAAAGTGAAAGGACTAAAAACTATAATATGGTAGTTATAAAATAGTCATAGGATGTAAAGTAAGCATAGGGAGTGATATGGTAATAACTATGTATAATGCCAGGTGGGTACTAGACTAATCAGAAGGGATTACTTCTTTAATTATATAAATGTCTAACCACTATGCTGTACACCTAAACTTAATATAAAATAATATTAAAATATTAAATATATAGTCAATGATATTGTAACAGCATGGTATGGTGTCCGATGGTTGCTGGATGGGTCACGGTGATCACTTCTTTAGGTTCATAAATGTTGAATAACTATAGTGTACCTCTGAAACTAATATAATATTGTGTGTCAGCTGTAATTTGTTAATAAAAATCTTTAAAAAATAAAAAATATTTTTATAAGACAGTTATCAATCAAAGCTTATCTACATAAGATTCCAATAATTTTTTTTCACCACAAAAACTTCAAACAAAGATACTTATAACTGTTTTTAGTTTAAAGACTTTAGCCTAAGATAGGTCTTTAGCCATACATAATTATCTTTATGCAGTATTTTCCTTTGCCAATAACATCAACCCTATATTTGCTATAGGGTCTTTTCTTAGTACTCAAGACATTTGGCAGAAGTATAGCCATCCAATAACTTTGGAGACTAGCTAAAAGTGTTTTTCATAAAAAATCACTGATAAAGAACATTTTGACAGTAATGTTAATTTTCCATAAAATAAAACAAATAGCTTGATTTTCTGTGAAATGGATCAAACTGAAAACAGGAAGTCCGAAGATTATTTCCAAATTGTATTGCAAGCCTGTTTTACCTTCTATCACTGTAAAAAGCAACAGTAGCTGAAAGAGTGGCATCATACTACCAATTTTGTGCACAAATGTCGACAGTAAAATCCCCAAAGGATAAACAACAGAAGGACAAGATATTGAAAACATGGCTAATATACAAATTATACAACCATGCCCTGGAATTTTAACTAACAAAATATTGCTTGAGAAAGCTCTTTTATTTTTATCTGGTCTTCTCACTAATGGAGCTCAAGGTCTTTCTTTCTTCACATGCTTGAGAAGTTAGGAATAGACATTAGCATTATTCGACAGAGGAAGAGGAGAAACAGGAGAGAAGTTGGGGCTTCTCAGGGACTGTTGGTTGGTGGGAGAAGATACTGGTAGCAGATTTCGTTAGCTGAAGCAGCTGGGTGTCTGACTCAGCTCACTGGGCAAAGTCCCCTATAGACATTGCCCCATGAAGTTCTAAGAAGGTTTTCTCTTATCCCCACCCTGCTGCCACAGAGACTCCTAAATCCATTTAGCCTTTGTGTGGACGTCGTTTGCCTGAAAAAATCCCCGTCTTCCTACTGGGGACCTCTGTTCTTCAGGGACTGCTCAAACATGACCTCCTCTATAAAGCCTTCCTTCCTGGGCACTGCCCATGCCCTGCATCCACATGGCAGTGTGGCTGCTCTCTGGGCACTCGTGGTACTGCGTGTTGTAGGTATGTCAGCCGGCCCTCACCATACTGCACTGCAGTCGCTGGCTTACATGTGTCTCTCCCACTGTACTCTTGAGCCAGGTTCATGTCTGATCCCTTTATACTCAACACACAGCATGGCACTTGGCAGAGAGAAGGCCCCAATTTAACCTAAACTTATGGAATGTAAATATAAATTAAGCAGTTTTAATTCACATTTAATTATGTAATTGTTTTATGAGGGAGCTTAAGTATAAGACCGTTTAGGAAATTTTAAACTTGAATATAAGTTGGGAGATGAAAAAATTAATTTTCAAATGTGAAGAGCTAATTATAGTGGCATTATTAGGTGCTTTTGGAAGCAAAAAGCTTTTCAAGATTAAAAAAGTTAAAGAAATACATGGTTCCACAAGATTAAAAATAAGATATATTTAAATTCCAGGTTTTACCAGGGCCTAGTATATTGTTTTATTTGCTTACCTAAGTTTTAAATTCATTAGTGGGAGAAAGAATGTATTTATTCTTGATGTGTAGTTAATGCTCAGTAAATGCTTAATCGATATTACACACACACACACACACACACACACACACTTCTCCACCACACACACACACTCCACATCTTGAAAACTGATAGCCTGACACTGTTTTTGATTAAGACACGTTAAGAAGACATCAGTTTTTAATTGAATGTCATTATAAATCAAATGTATATTTAATTCATGAATAAGAGGATAATTATCATAGTCTGTGAATGCTTTAGGGTCTTCCCTAAATTCTTGACAACCCAGTGACTACAATTAGAGAAACACAACCTCAAGGGTGCTGTCCCAACAGGGAGCTTACATTTGTTTTTATTTTGTATGTTAGAAATTCCGTAACTGCTACTGTACCCAAAAGCTATCATGATGTGAATGTGCCTGTAGTTGTGGGAAGGGTTTCAGCTCTGAGAACTTCTCCAGGTAACCTGTTTTCTCTATTTGCATGAGGAAAAGAGAGAGCAAACACAAGAATTTCTCTCATGCAGTACTGACTTCCTCTGAGGCCCCAGAGAAGCCATTCCAACACTCTTCCTTAGTTCCTCCAGCTGTAAAATGGAACTAATAATGACTAATAATGTGTTTCACAAGGTAACGGTGAGGATTAAGTATTCAGGGTTTCAAGGCTTAGACCCTGAGTATGAAATACGTCTAAAATGTGGAACTCTGTTGGACCTATTTTTTTCTGGCTGAGCATTAATGTTTTCTATTAGATGGGGTTTTCAAATTCCCTAAGTTCATTTAAATACCCAATTCAAGTGACTTGCAAGCAAGGTGGTTTGTTTCCATGTTAAGAGTTTCATTTTGTGGCAAAGACATTTCTAGAAAACAACAGCACTAAGCATTAAGATCACGTGAATTCCTATCCTAGCTATACTGCAAACACGGGTAGTCCCCAAGTTTTTTGATCCTCTGTTTTCTTTCAGGTCCTAACGCAAAGTATCTGTGCCTGACGTAGAGGGCTGTGAGCAATAAGGAGGCAACATATGGTGAAATGCTTTAAGCTCTGTGGTAAAGATGCCGGAGAATATTATTCTATAGATTTGAAAACTGAGTCTCAGAGAAGCAAACAGACTCGACTTAAATAATGTGACAAGTGAGTATCAGGAAAAGCATTCATGCCCTGGATCACAACCAGTTATTTTGGCCTTATTGCTTCCTAAGGAATCAAAAACCTACGGAGATAGAGTTCTCACTCAGAGGAAGCATGCTCCTCATTTGGATGATAGTTGAGCTCGCTTTTCCCTCCTTCTGAATCATCCCTCCCACCACCTTGTTTCTTTCCGAGTTGCCTCTCTTTGCCTGCAGGATAGAAGAGGAGGCTGCTAGAAATTGCTGCCAAGGAAAGGAGGCTGGTCAGAGTGTCCAACTGAAGACATATTATTGACTGCAGAAAACACTGTTATGTGGCTTGTAGAAATCAAATAAAATCTTGAGAGGAGGCCAGGAAGTCAAAGAAATGCTGTTAAATCTCAAATCCTGTATGATGAAGAAAAAGTATAGGGAAAATAGAGGGTGTAAATTGAGTTGTAATTCCAAACAAAATCAATGCAGTCAGTTGTGATGGCCAAACAACAGATGCATAAAGGCTTAAGGACCCCAAATGGTACAGACTCTGGCTGCTACCCAAACACCCTTGCAGCTGAAATAAAAGAGTCCTGTATGCTTGCACAGACAAAGCCTTCAAGACAAAGCAGCAGACCCTGTTGACTAAAAGGGTTTGCGATGGATATACTGCTAGTAATCTTAAACGTGCTCAGCAGAGACTGAGTAGGTTTGGGAAACAAACAGATTTTGTAAAATGCTGGGGTTTGTATAATTTCTAACATGTTCTTGGCATCCAATGGCCTAATGATCATTCTTGGGAATATTAGTTATACAGCCCAAGCTATGTGGACACAGGACTCCCTGGGTAGGGAAGAAGAGAAACTGTCACAATTCCTTCGAGCTTTCTTTGTTGGTTCCACCTCTTTGGGCCTGGGCTGGAAGAAGGAAAAGGAAAGAAAGGCAAAAAATAATGGCTGGCACTTTTATTGCTTATTATACCCCAGGCGCTGTGCTCAGCATACATACGATATCTCATTTAACTAATATAATAAATCTATGAGGTTTATAGTCTACACTTTTTAAAGATAAGAAAACAGGGGCTTAGATGGGCAAAGGACACTCTAGTTGTTAAGAATGTGTGCTCTGGAGCCCGACTGTCTGGATCTGAGTTCCAGGTCCTCCACCTGTAAGCTGCAATGACATTGGGCAAGTGACTTTTAATTGGTGTCTCAGCTATAAAGTAGTGTGAAAATAGTTCCTACCACCATTGTGATGATTAACTAAATCAATAGACACAAAACTCCGAGAAGAATAGCCAGCACACAGTAGGGACTCTCTAAATGTTACTTCTATTATTTTTCCATGGTTCTGGGGACAGCTATAAACAATGTGGTGGCAGAGCCGAGTCTAGGACTCAGGTCTCCCTGGAGACTAAAGTGACTTGTCTCCTCAATCATCTCACGCTACTGACCATAAAGAGAAGAAAAGAGGGTGTGGCCAGCCGTGTTCTGGAGCAGTTTCTATTAATAGCTGCTTAGCAGTGCAGAAGCACCAGCAAGAGAATTCCTTCCACACCCTGCCCCCAGCCACTTTCACCACCCCCGACTGTATTTATTTTATTTTTATTAGTTCCAATTTCTACCATTGACAGCCAAAAATAAGAATAGCACAACAGCTCATATTTATGTCGCTGCTGTCTTGTTAACGTTGTCCCCTACTGGTTCTTGCCTGTCCTTTGCATCCACCACGTCTGGCAAACAAGAGGAAAGAGAGATGGTTTTCCTGGTATGCCTTATGAACTTCGAAAACATAGCTTCAGGGGGAAAATCATCAATTCTATTCAGTGTTTTAAAGGCATGGGAGTTGAGATGTTGAAAGGGCACTGTCTAATGTGATTTTCTTGACATAACCCTTTGGTCTTGGCTTTGGTTTTGATGAAACACACAGGAAGGCTCTCATCATCGGCTGGGACACATACTGCTTCCCTTGCAGCCCTGCAGTGTCGTCTGTAGGGGGAAAGGAGGATGAATTGCATCCTCTCCGGCTCGCAGCTGCCAGTCGTGCTCTGGTGGCAGCAAAGTGCAAGGCTCTTTGCCGGTCTTAGATTAAAAATAGGATTTGGAGATCCTGCAGCTATAATAGGAGTGAGTTGTAAAACTCATGCTACCACTTTAGGGGAAGGAAGCAGTTATTAGGTTTTTTTACTTTAATTTTTTAAAGCTTAGAGCAGAAAGAAAATGTTTGCATGACCTTAAGTTTTAATCTGGGAAATTTGAATTGATTTGGTCCCGCTGGCCAGCCCTCTGATTCTCCAACAGGAGCTGACAATGAGCTCTGTGGGAGTCTGGCTGTTAAAATGATACAGGCAGTCACGGGCCTGCCCAGCCGTGGCTGGGACACTCACTGTCTCCAGGGCCTGCAGTATCGCAGTGCTCTGACGTAGGCGGGCCTCCCTTTGCCTCAGACTCCACGGGTTAGAGACCCAGAGAAGAACTCTCACTTGTGAGTGGGGATGGTTGCCTCCCTGGAGTCCAGGACTTTGGACTTTGCCATCATACCACAGAGAGGACCAACAGAAGCTGCAGCACAGTTTCTGGGGGTGTTTAGACCCCATTATTTGCCCACCCGCCCCATGTAGTTAATGTCACTGGAACACACCTCAGGGCCTGCATGGTGTTTGCACTTTGGCTGGAACGAGCCCATCTTCAGTTCCCACAGGGAAACCTTGTCAGAAGTATTCTAGTGGCTCTAGCTCTGGGTCTGGCTCTGTCCTTGGATGGATTTGCTCACCAGCAAATTCAGCATGTGCTCTCCAGTATCCAGAATCGATTAGTTCAGACCCCTGCCCAGAGGGGAGTCCCTTCCACAATACTGACACTGAATATGTCCGGCACAGAGCACTCACTATTTTCATGGGTCCGTAGAACAAATCATCTTTACTGTGGGTCAAAAGCTTCTTTCATGAAAAATAATAAAATCGTAAGATTGACCAGCTATTATTCTGGGCTCATATCTGGTTTCCTATCATGGTAGATCTGGCTTCCATTTTGTGTTTTCGTTAGCGTCTCCACTTGGAGCTTGGGGCAACTGTGGAACGACAAGTTAATTTTCATATTTTACCGTAACCTGGATCAAAGAGTTTTGTTTGTTTGTTCGAGAAAAGTTGAAACTAACACCTAAATGAAACACTGGAATTGTCTGTGCATTTTTCTTACACGTACTGTTTTCACTGCCAGTTTTGCTCTGCGGTGGCGGGTGGAGAATGGTAATCTGTGATTGGAAGCTAGTAGGAAAGCAACTTCCTTCTGTAAGTTATCTTCTGGAAGTATAAAAAGTCACTTCACATGCTGATGGAAAAATGCCTGTTTGTCCCCTGGAGAAGCTCGCAGCAGCCAGTTACCTGCTAGATAATAAAGACTTGTCTCAGATGAAATTGCTTTCTATAAAACATTTTATTTCATATCAGAGATCTACATACACAGGGAGACGCTCTTGTGCTCATTGGCTTCCTACCTCCCTGATCTTTAAAGTACTCATCCCTGAGTTAGATGCTGCTGATTCCCATACTGAAAGAAAATGTTTGAAAATTGTTTTTCTTATCAATGGGTGATTCATCATGTAGCCCCTTTAGCTGTGAACACAATGCTGCTAGTCAGTTTCTCTTTGTTCCAGATTTTTCATGTTAACGTGGTCTGCATAGTAAAATCCCTGCCGGTGAAGAGAGAGCCAGATTTGTGGCATGGCCCATAACACACGTACATTACTGAGACCACACACAGATCAAAAAGATAAAGGCACGCATTGCTTTTGAGCAATGACCCATGTGCCAAAAATGAGGTTTCACCTACAATAGACCAGAAGAATGTAAGAGTTGGGTCTCAGGGTACCAAGAGTTTCCTTTTCTGTTACCTTTTAAAAGAATGGCAGGACAATATTTTTAACCCTTTTGATTATCTTAGTTTCACTATTTACAATTTAAAAAGAGGTGAAGAACATTTTCCTTCCACCAGCAGCTGTTGCAAGGAGAGAGGCAGTACAGGGAGAGTGCAGGGCTGGGAACTTTTGCTCTGGAGACAGAGTGTTTGGGCTCTGACCCATGATGTAACTTTGGGTCTCACTTTCCTATAAAACAGGAATAATAACTGTATCTACCTCATGAGATTGCTATGAGACTTAACCAAGATAATACAAGTAGAATGTTCAACATGGTACCTAGACCCTAGTGAGGTTTCAATTGTTTACTATGAGTACATTAAATCTTGCCCTAATCAATGTGCTCTCAGAAATAAACTGCATAAAATAGAGTCAATCTGCTCTGACATAAATTGACATTAATAAGTAATATAGCTTCAGTTGATCTGTACTGCCATGAAAAGACAAGCAGATAGTACAACTGACCATTTGCTGATTCAAGAAGTTCCATGAAGATGTCATCTCTTCAATGCATACTCTTCCAGAAAATTAAAGCTTTATGTACCCACTTACCTCTCAGTCCCCAAAAGGGTCAGGGTGTAGTACAGGTGTAATCACAGTGTGTCCAAATCAGTGTAGAAGAGGAGAAATAGGATTGAAGGCATTCCTTGTTATTTATTGAGGTGGATGTCTCAAACTTGCTTTTCACCTTTCGAATAACTTGATTCCTGACCCTGGATGCACATTACAACCACCCAAGGAGCTTTCAAGACATACTGATGTCTGGACCCCGGATAGAAGCAGCAAATGTAGTCACCCAGACTTGGGTTCAGATTCTGTTTTCATCATTTTTAGTTACATGAACTTTGATAAGCTATTAACATCTCCTTTTTTCTAATTTGTAAGATTTATTTTTTTAAGGAATAAAGACAATTATTTAAAACTCTGAGCATAAATCTTGACATGTAGTTAATAGGTGATCAAGAAATACTATTCATTACTAACATTTTTTTTCTAAGATACCAGCCTGAAGTGTTCTCTACCTCCACTGAGCTCAATTGTAAAAATATTGCCTTTAAATATAGTCTTGGATAAGAACTTGTGGAGTGAGTTTTACAATTGATTTTACAAATGAGAAGACAAAAGCACAAAAAACTGTTCATGGTTACACAGCTAATAATAGACTGTAACTCCAACCCATGTTTCCTAACTCTGTCTATTATCTTTCTTCATACTCCACAGTTCTCCATCACATGACCGTTGAGGCCCGAAATTCTGGTCCTAGGCCCAAGCTTCAGCCTCACATTTTACTATTCCCTTCCCCCTTTTATCTTTATGGTGGAGCAACACAAAATTATTGCTTCCTGACACTTATGATTGTTGTTCCTCACCTATTTGGCTTGACTTCTGTGATTATTCCTGTCTGAAATGGTTTTTGTGCCTTCACCTTCTACCAACTACACTAACTCGTGCTTCTGCCCATGAATGATTAATTACCAAATCCATTGCCATCATTAATACATTGTCTGACAATTAAGTTCACAAACTTGCCAACATGAGCTTACATTGACAGTAGTGTACAAACAACCTGGTGTATCTGTAACTCACAGCTATGTTCGTCACTGGGTGGCATCCATTATTGTTGCATGTTTTTGTGTGCTGTCATGAGAATGCAGGTGCTTGAATTAGAACAATGAACAAACATTAAATTTCTTGTTAAATTTGGCAATTGGAAGGGAAATGAGGGACATGTTAGTCCAAGTTTATGGGGATAATGCCATGAAGAAAATGGCAGTGTACAAATGGACTAAATATTTTTCTGAGGGGAGGAAAATGTCACTGATGAAGAGAATTCAGGGCGGCCAGTAATGAGCAGAACTAACCGATGACAACATTGCAAAAATTCATCCAATTGTCCATCAAAATCAGCCACTGACTTTGGGAAGCATGGCATCCCAGTAAGTATCAATGGAGAAACAGGAAAATCTTCACTGAAAATCTTGGCGTGAGAAATATGTGTGCAAAAATGGTCCTGAAGGAGCTCATCAATGAACAAAAACTAAGGAGGGTCAAAGTTTGCCAACACCTTTTGGAGAGGCAAGACAATGTTTTGGGTTGTACTATCACTGGTGATAACACATGCCTGTACCATTACAACCCTGAAACAAAGCATCAAAGTGCACGATGGAAGCCAGCCAATTGTTCATGACCAAAACAGTTCCGTCAGTCCAAATGAGGAGTCAAAACCATGTTGCTAACTTTTTTTTTTATATCAGAGGGATTGTTCATTATGAATTTGTACAAATTGGACAAACAGTCAACTAAGTTTACTAAAATGACCTGAACTTTTTACCAACAACTCATGGCTCTTGCCTGCTCACATGACACTGTCTGTGAGGGAGTTTTTAGCCAGCACACAAATAACTATATCAGAACACCTTCCCTACTCACCTGATCTGGCTCCCAATAATTTTTTTCTTTACCCAAAGATAAAGAAAATATTGAAAGGAAGGAATTTTGATGTCATTCAGGACATCAAGGGTCATACGATGCCAGCTCTGATGGCTCTTCCAGAAAAAAAAAATTGCTTTGAAAGGTGGTCTAGGTGCTGGTGTCGATGCATAGCTTCCTAATGGGAATAATTCACAGGTGACCAATAGTGATATTCAGCAATGAGGTATGTAGCACTTTTTCTAGAATAAGTTCCAGAACTTAATTGTCAGACATCATATATATAATCTTCCCAACTAGGTTACAACTGTTCATGGGAAAGTCATATATTTATTTTTATATCCCAAGTGATTAATATATAGATTACAATGGAAATGGAATAGGAAGCACTTAACAAATGTTTATTAAATTGGAGGTCATTTTAATGTATTCTTTTTAGAAATGAGCTCATGCTATTTACATCTCAGAGAACTGGAGAAAGTTTTAGGAGTTAAACACTTGACTAAAATTTTGGTTGAGTACTCAGGGAATACACCAAAATAATTTGGTGTACTTCCTTTTATTCAGTTGATAAGTCTATCTCTATGGTGAAAATATTCTGTGAGAATCACAAGTATGAGGGTCAAAGCAGTGTGATATTTTGGGAGCTGCATTCTTACTTCAATGTTTTTATTTTTGGAATAAAACAAAGAAGAAACCACAAAATTTGACCCTCATCCACTCCAGGAAATACCTCTCCTAATTTAATGTCATGGAGATGCATTTGTTCCTGGGCTAGTGTCTATCTAAGCATTAATGGAGGTATAGGTGGGATCTCACATTTTATTCCCTCTCAGGTTTGCTTTTCAGCTCACTTTCTCCACCCACCTACCCCATCCTCCCCCTCCATCCACATGTCAACTCTTCCTGCACATGCTGGTCTTATCATTAAAATTTTTAAAAAGTTGGTAATGGGCAGCAATTTTTGGAAGCTGCCCCAATACTTAGACCAGTAAAAATAATATATTGATGGTAGTCAATGCATTCAGTTTGTATTATATGCCTAATTGTATGACATGTCATTTAAGACTTGTAACAATCTTACCTGATGGTACTTAATCTCCACTTTACAGATAAAAAGACTGAAGCCCAAGATTTCATAGTTCATATATCCTGAAATCAGATTTTGTGTTAGGACTTTCTAACCCTTGCCTCTCAAAGTATCATCATCTTAATATATGTTGGAAAGGCAGCATCTCCAAGCCCATGCCAGGCCTACTGAACCAGGACCTGCATTTTACCATGATCACAGCTGATTTGTATACACATTAGAGGTCAAGAAACAGTGGTCCACGTAATACCATTTCCTGTTGGCTACATACTGATAGTGCCCATCCATTCTGTGGCTGGGGAGCCCAACAGATGCCCCAATTTGCCAAACTTTCTCTTCAGGAGTGATCTAAGGAGTGAGATTTTTGCTCATAGAATTCCACTGTATTGACATGAAAACCAACCCCGAGATCTCTCCCTTCTTGTCATCTACTGTGAAGCTTCAATTTCCATTTTTGGACACAGCTCACAGATGTGAACAAAAAGGGGCCAGAGGTTTTTAGAGAAGTGGATGAGCCATACATCTTGCTTGTAGCACTGGTGCACTATACAATGGATGGCCTCAACTTCCAATTGACTCTGCAGGGTCACCTGACTGATCATTTCTTCCAGAGGCTGTGTCTGTCCCTGTGCAATTCATAGGGAAGTGCTACGGATGAGAGGGTGGGGGAGCTTTCCCAGGAAATTCCAAGCAAGGATCTTGGAAGAATGGGAGGTGTGGCACATGGATTCCCATAACTTCATTAAAGGTTATTTTTACATTGATACCACTCATAAGTAAAAGTCCAACCACTGTGTACACATTTTATTGAATTCAGAAGAATAAATTGTGGAACTAATTTACTATAAAAGTGGACACTCAAAATATTGTATGGGGTCAAAGTTGTTGGATGGTGAATAAAAAATAATTTTTCCAGTTCAAGTATTTCATACACATTTGCCTTGGTATGGCACTGGTGACAAAGAGTGCTTTATGACGTTCTTCTAAGGACCATTATGATATTAATAAATAAATAATTTATTTTGTTCTTTCTAAGCACTAGAGCATTTCCAAGCCTTTTGTTTGCCAGTTCAGTCTTGGGAAACCTTTTGTCTTCATCACCACCTGTCCGTAGGGGTCTGACTTAAGCAGAATGGGCTGCTGTGGCGTGATGGGAGTAATTCTTTCCTCCTGAGATGTGGTTGGGGCAGAACACTGGGACAGAGGCCAAGTTTTCTGCCAACAGTGGAGAGTATGAAACTTTAGCATACTTATTTATGTTGCTGTGACTTTGTTTTCCCTGTTCAATGAACAGAAATAAATACTTTATAGAAATAACTTTATTTTGTAGAAGCAGCATGATGTAGCTGACCCGAGCCCTACATCTGGGCACGCATCCACCTGGGTAGCTGGGGACATTTTTTTACAGGGTTTCCACATTCTCAGAATTAGAAAGTTATAGTGCCCCCTTCTTTTTTTTTGGGCGGGGGGGGAGTAGTTCCCTGGCTGGGAATCAAACCCAGGCCGCAGCATTGAGACCGCCAAAGCCTTAGCCAATACACCACCAGGGAACTCCCAGAAAGTTATAGAGACATCTTTATCATAGAGTCAAAATGCTCAAAGAGGGTGTTATAAGATCATTTTATGTATTTCTTCTTCAACGATAGGCAGACATCCAAATTTTTACAGAGATGAGGGGCAGTGAGATTTAATGAAAAGAACAAGGTTGTAGACTGATGCAAATCTTGGGATATATCTTAGTTCTATTATTTATTAACATAACTTTGAGGAAATTTGTTCAACTTCCCTGACTTTTAATTTTCTTATATTCAAAACTGAGGAAATAAGTGCTTTTGTACTTTTGATCCTTAAAACATGACTGCAAATTGATTGTTAAGATAATGAAACAATCAATTTAATGTCTGAGATCTTTTTTCCATGTATTTCACTGTTTAGACACAATATTTGATTAATTTAGATTCTAGCATCTTACTCATGTTAATTTAATTTTTCTTTGTAATTGTCATGCAGTCAGACTTAAGTGAGAATTTGGCTGAAGTTAAAAATTTATCATTTTTACTATGCCTAGTATAGTAATTTTCATCTTTTTCTGGATTATATTAAGTTGGTGATACTCCTCTTACTAGTATTGACAACTTTATTTTTCTATTGTCCATCATTTAAATAGAAAATAATGACTTGCAATAAAATAGTCAAATAACTGCACAAACATTGAACTTTGTTTGGATTGCTTTATCCACAGAAGTTATTTATTAGGGTAGTTACTGTTAAGTGTTGCTTAAAAGCATCTCCAAACCTCAGGAGCTTAGTTTGCATTTGCTCACCTACAGTCCAAGGTCCTGAACTTGTGTGGGCAGCTCTTCTCCATGACGGAATTCAGGGGTCCTGGCATCTTCGCTGGGTGGCTCCACCATCCATGTGGGCCTCCTTGGGAGGCTTCTGCTGCATCTGGTATATTCAGCCAGCTGATGAGTACAGAGAGAGAATGGGGAACTGCACTGATTTTCCCAAGGGCCAGGACTGGAAAGGTGCACATGACATCTCCCATTCCATTGGTCATGAAACAAGATCCTATTTAGACGCAAGAGGATTGAGAGATTTCATTTTCCCGTTTGCCCAGGAAAGAGAGAAAAAGGTATGGCGAACCCATCGCACTGTCTATGCCCAACAGCACTGCTGCCCAAGCCAAACTGTGGCTGGCAGGCAGACTCCAGGGGCTCTCTCACCGTATTTGTTCATCGACTGATGTGCAAAAGGGAGATCTGGGTGTCTACTAAGTGGGTTATAGCTATCCACACATGATATATAAAAATTGAATGTGTGAAAGTTGTGCAATATCTATATTTCTATCTCTCAGATTTACATTTGCTTCTGAGTTGCTGCAAAGAGTCAGAAACATATTTGTGTGATAATGACTAACACAGAGTTAGGAATGACCGGTGGTTCTCAGAGTGTGGCTACCAGACCCATGTCTTTGGCATCTCCTTGGATCATGTCAGAAATACGAACTTGGGTTTCACCCCAGACCCACTGAATCAGAAACTCTGGAGGTGGGGCTGACAATCTGTGTTTTAACAAGTCCTTCCAGGTGATTCTGATGCAATGAAGTTCGAGAACTACCAGCACAGATATTGGTTTTCGTCTTTTCTTTAAAGGAAGGGGAATATTCTTTTCAAAGAAAATAGATTCTTCCACAGTCTCCTTTAGTCAACTTTTCTAGTGATAAATGGGTTCCAGCTAGTCTGAGATTTCTTACATGTTGCCAAAGTTGATTTTTCTACAGTTTAATCATATTCATTTTGAATTGTCCTCATAGAAATAGTAAAACATCTGATCACCACTTTCCCCATACTTCTCCATCAATGTCAAGACCATTCGGCCATCTGTAAGTCTTTTCTTCTTTTGGCTCATTTAAAACTTTTTTTGATATGTCTACCAGTTTTCACACATGACTCAAAGTATATTAACTGTTATTTTCTTGTGGCTTTTTGTGTGTGAAAAATGGAGCAGTATAATAATTTCATACCTGGAAAAGTTTCCATTGACTTTTATTTTTCCAATGCCCTTTGTCAAATAAGACTGTGTATTATGTTGGAATACCTCAG
Source organism: Lyroderma lyra (assembly GCA_004026885.1). Classification (NCBI taxonomy): domain Eukaryota; kingdom Metazoa; phylum Chordata; class Mammalia; order Chiroptera; family Megadermatidae; genus Lyroderma; species Lyroderma lyra. The sequence goes on from PVJL010004920.1 coordinate 104,154, forward strand.
GAAAATAAAGATTTATTTAGAAAATTCAGAATGTTAATTTATCCCAAATGGGCTACCATTATCTGAAAATTATCAGCCATACTATCACAATGTTCTCTATCAAGAACATATGAGTGATACTTGCCCTTGTGATCATTATATCAGAATATTTTTTAAAATAAGCAAATCCTGATGAATTCAAGAACTTGAGAGGTATTTTTTTTGAGTGAAAAATTACTAAATCATACAATAAACCATAATTATTTAACCAGCTTGGATATTAGAGTTGTTCTTCTGGACTGATAGTGAGAACTTCTCCCTTTTTGCCTGGTGGAGAGGAAGGGAAGAGATAATGATCTCATGGGTGCATTTATAGAAGGCGCTTAAATGAACATAAATGAATAACAAAGAAATACAACCACAGAATGAAGATGGCTTTAGCACATTGGCTTGGGTATATAGGGCAGACCCTCTGGGAGTACCTTGATAAGATTTTCACCTTGTCCTGCTCTTTAATTTTGCCTGCATCTCAAAGCAGAACTTTCTAAAACCTACCATCTTCTGGGAATGAATCAGAATTTGTCCCGGGCCTTCCTTCTAGGTGTGTCCCTAGGATTCAGATCCTCACAAATGAGCAGTCACCTTGTAATGTGGGCACTCAGGAGTGTAACAGAGAGTATGCCCTCCCTGTGTTATTTAAATCTGAGAGGACTGACTTGCCCAATTTCAGAAGTGTGGTTACTCAGAAATATGGGAGCCATGTTTCCCTGCTTTCGTACCAATCCTCCTGTTACATTCCTGCCCAACTCTCTTCTATTGCTTAGTAAGTTTCAGGGCAATTTTCTTTAAGAGTGTTAAAAATGCCATTTCTGATGAATTACTCATTTACACATCCAAATTAGGCTTTTTATTTGCCAGTTTCATCACAGCTGGCTTAATTAACAATGTAAAAATTTAAAACTATATTGTGACAACATTTAAACTTGTTATGCTTTTGCTTGTGGATGTAATTAAGACAGTGTGTTTGGTATCAGTTTATTCTTAAAAAGCAAAGTGAAAACAGATGAGGTATATTTATAGACTCATCAGCCAATGAATGGATGAAAGAGAAAAAGAAATTAATGGGGAGATGTCAACCAGAATGGAGGAGGGACCCACTACGAAGTTCATTTCCAGATCAACTATTTGGAATTTTTTCCAAAGACAGCTGTCTCTTGAATTACTGTAGAAGGGTCAGTGTGTGTGTGTGTGTGTGTGTGTGTGTGTGTGTGTGTGACATTGTAAGACTATTGGGCCTCAAGTTAAGAAGCAGACAAAGAGTAACATACATCAAATAAACTTCTGCCGTGCCCTCCTACAAAGATTGGGGCTTAGGAAAACCTGGGAAAGAAGGAAAATCTCTAGGCAATGTAGGAGCTTTGGAACCAGGCCCTGGCCACTTGAAAGTTGTTTTGATTTGGAGTCAGTGACCCCATGGGGGAAAGGGGGAAGAGGGCAGGAGGCAAAATTCTAGTATAAAACTCCAACTCAGGGAATTCAGTTTTTACCATAGATAAAGGGGAAAGATGGGTTGTAAATCTTAAAGGATACAGATTCAATTCTCGGTGTTTTCTTGTGAGCCTGATTGTGAAATGAAATACATACAAGTTGTCAGAGATTTTTGGGCAGGTGTCTAACATAAGACACAGGTGAGGGCGAACATAATCTGCATTGTCTTGAGTACACAGAAAGGGGCAGTGCAGTGGGAGGAAATACGGTTGTTGTGGGATCTTGATTTAACCATCCATACTTCTGGGCCTCGCAGGAGTGACTTGGGCCCGTGGAAGTCCTGTGCTGGGGTGAGGGAAGCAGCAGAGGGAAGGGCTCCACTAACATTCTTCTAGAAAGAGTCAAAAGGAATATTCATTAATGACTTAGAAGAAATGCCTTTAGATTTTCATAAGTGAATAACCAAGGAGAGTTCTTCAAAAATTCAGATTGAAAATTCCTTTTTCTAGGTAATTATAATGTGTCAATGAAAGACAACAATTCAGACAAAAAAGTGCCCTGGGAATTCATGAAAGAATGCTTCTTTTGTTTGTTGTGGATGCTTTTCTCTAGCTCCTAATGTACCTGCATTTTCCTATGCTTTTCTCCTTCCCTCACCTCGGTGAATTTTGTTGATGTATTTTATTGATGTGTGTGTGTGTGTGTGTGTGTGTGTGAACATGGGATCTTGGTTTCACTCTTTAAAGAAGGGGGGAATGATACTGTCTACATAGAAGAAAAAAGGAGGGAGAGAGGTAAAAGGATCAAGGCATAACAAGTCCCGTTGTTCAATCATTCCAATTCTGAACAATCTCCTCAGCTGTGGCACATCTGGAGAGACTGAGGAAATGAGTTCACAGAGCTTCAAGCTTTGTTTTTTGCTTAGTTGATTGTTCCATTATATAGATAAGATCTGTGTACGATACATATTTTTTAAAATGTACATAGAGGAGTTCGCTGGTGGTGTAGTGGCTAGGTTTCTGTGCTCTCCATGCCACGATCTGGGTTCAATTCCCAGCCAGGGAACTAATAAAAAGAAAATGTATGTAGATATATATCGATGCTGTGCATTTCATTTATAAGACAGTTATCTGACTATCTAGATCACTTTGTGGTTTAGACCAATGCTTCTCAAACTACCTGTGACAAAGTTCCATTTAAAAAATTTCCAGTAAGTCATGACTAATATTTTTGTAAAATATAATAAAAATAAATTATAAAAAAAACTAAAGAAACATCCCAAATTATGCAAAATGCAAGCCTCTATTGTTTAATACTAAAGAAGCAAAAATATATATATATATATTACCTGTCAAATTGCCACAGAAGCTTCTAAATGCTCATTTCAGTTTCCGTGCTAACTTTCTGCAGTGCAGCTAGCTGCTGTGGGCACAGGGCCGCGCTGCCCATCAGATATCCTTTGGTAGCACCAGTTTAGATAGCCTCCGTGCTGGTGAACAAAATGAACGGATAATAGTTTAAGTTCAGAGCCATTAACATACTATTGAAATACAGACAGTGAGATCAATTCTGGTATTTTGCAAATAATTTGCTTTCATTATACATTCTTTTCTTTTGAAAGGAAGGATTGAATTGCCTGGGCACTGTGGATTTATAAAAATCACTGAAATGTCTGCTTAAGTCAAATAAACTATATACGTGGAATACCTCTGGTATCATATGGGCCCTATTTGTACTCAAACATTGGAAGAATGAACCTATTTTAACACTGAGATAGTTTTAAGAATGAAACAGTTTCTAAAAAGTAAATAAGGGTACGGTATTCTGACATCACATATACAACTAACTGACTTGATACACACGTTTGTGTATGCCATGTTAATTTTTTCAATTGATCTTTCCTTACTCAAATATAATGAATTAATATGGACCATTGCTTAATCTCATGTTGACTGAAATAGTATTGATTCACAAATTGGATAGGAGTGGCTGGGAATATTGTGGAGAGCTGAAAAGATTCTAAAGTGAATTGTACGTTTTCCTCTTAAACTTTAAGACACTTAGCAGTTCCCACCAATTCCAAGTTGCCCTATTGAACTTTCCACAAATAGACTAATAGAATGTATTTGTGTGTCCATAAAAACAGTAAGTTAAAGAAATGGATGCTGAAGTCACAAAGACATTTTTTTTTGCTACAAATTTATGATTTGTGAGGAAGAATTTCTCTTTTAACAACAAATGCAGAGCAAAACTATTGCCTATCATCCCCACATTGAACAAGTGGTGAAAGGACTGTGACATGGTGGAAATCATACTTATTGTCATCATGTGTTTTCCTTAGCTGTGACTGTCAGAAAGAACCTTCTGGGAAGGTATCATTTACAATACCCTCTTGGTTGACATCTAACTTCATGATTCTGTTTCAATAGCTGTTTATTACCATCACATGGTTTGTTTGTTTGTTTTTTCTTTGTAGGTTTAACTTTAGGTAAATGTTGTACTCTAGTAATGAGCTTTTGAGAATTACTCAGTAATTGAGCCGTATGAATTCAATGTTGATAATCTTGGAATCATAAGCAATTATGAGTGTGTAAATCATGGGTGATAAGCTTGAAGAGTGTTCAATAAGTATGTAATTTAAAGGTGGAACTCAAACCCACTGAATGGTAACAAACTGATTGGAATTGGCTTTGTGATGACTCAACTCCCATATGGGACCTTCCCAGTGTTCCTCGATGGCTGGAACCACCCAGTTCTGTCAAAATCTGAGGGGTTCTGGGCTCCATGAGAGGATGCTTCTTGGAGAAGACCATCATTCTCCCTGTGCCTCTCTTGCCTGCCTTGTGACCCCAGGGTGTGCTTTGTCCTCTTTGGGCACACTCTGGGTTTCTGTCTTCCATTTCCCTTTCCTTGTGCTTGCCCCCAGCTGGTTGCTGGCTAAATGCCATTTATGATCCATATTTCCAAGTCATGACACTGCATGCTTTGATTTTAGGAATAGTCAGAAATAGCCATGAACCTAGAGGAAAACAGCAAGGACTAGCCCTGAGTGATGGTGAATGATGCTGGGTTTGTGGGCTTCATTTTCCTTTTGCCTCCTGAAATTGCAGACCTACAAAGTGAACACTGAACAGGTCAAGGCCAGAGGAACCTGGAAGGATGATCATAAATTCTGACGCCTCTCTTCTGTTTACAGACTCAATATTAGCATGTTTTAGAATCAGGTTAGGTACGCTGACTCTGGCTAATCTTCAGATGGAAAAAGTAGGGGAGAACAGGGCCCATTGATTGTCTTCATAACTTTCTTACAAAGTATTAAGTAACATTATTTTTGGACCAGTTCAAAGAAACTCACTTTTCAGGGCCACCAGGGCTGGTTGATATGAGCAAGCCTGTGTCAGCACATAAGACCTTGCTCTGCTTGACCTGTGAAGTTTCCAGATGGTGAAAAACTTCCATAATCAGATGACAGGAGTTGCGGGGAGAAGGAGTCACTAGATTAAAGAGATGATGGTTATGGTAACAATGGCCAATCAGTTCATAAAGTATTTATTGAACCTCTACTTTATGACAGGCCCTCTGCCAGATGCTGAGCAGTGGTACCACTTCATTGCATTCTGAACTCTTTAAAGTATTTTTTGTTATTTCGTTTTATTAGCATTTATAAGTTGACATCTAGGGAACTTGGTCAAAGAATTCCATAGAACTTCCCCCAGGAGGCAAAATATTAACCTGATGATCTACTACCTCTGTTTCTGTGTGTGTGTGTCTCTCTCTGTTTTCTCTTTCACACCCACACCCACACAATCCTCATTTTAAGTACTTATTGTGGGAGGCACAATAATATAGTATTCCCATTACTGGAGTGAATTTTAATTTATTATTTGTGAGACCTCTTCATTGGATGTCCAGATAAGCAGAAATATTTTGATCTAGACTTTGTTGAAATAATGTTTCAAGGTGATAAATATTGGTTATTCATTTCAGAAGAAGTAATAAAGAACACATTGTGTTTTATTGCTGAGGCATGGAAGATGTAGAATTATAGAAACCCAAAGAAGGAAATATCTGTAAGGGAAGTTCTCCATGAAAACCTATCAAGCTATGAATTTGAAGAGCGCTAAGGGGCTTCTCATAAAGCCACATCATTAAAAAGGTTTATCACTTAACAATGTTAGCACATGGAATGCTATAATTCTGTGGTAACCACAGCCAATGACTCGCAGGTTTTCTAGACAACTACACAAATGTTTTCTTTTAGTGTGATATTTAATGTATTCTATCTTCATTCTGAAGGGTTTTCTCATGCCTCCACATCTGAAACAATTCAATGCTATCTTTATTTGAAGTCTCTCCTGGTTAGCGAGCTGGATCTTGGTGATGTATTACGTACAGTGGGCTCTGTGATGTGGTTTGCTGACCACGGCAAGATGAATGAAGATCACAGTCACGTTAAGTTGAGGACTACAGTCAGACTTAAACCATTATCCTTGAGGTGTATGACTGATGATTTATCAATGTCTCATTTTTAAGAATGAAATCTTCTCAAGGTTGCCGTACACTCTGTGGATGTATGTCAAATGAAGTACATATAATGTTATATTCTCTCATAACTTCATAAATAAGAATGTATTGCTTTGAGGATGAAATAAAACGACAAGCTGTATTTGGCAGCTGTATATTTAAAAGGTCATGAAGAGATTAATGGTTGTTGGCAGATGGTCAAATTTCTTTGATGTCCACTATTTTTTTCCACTGGAATTCTGGATTTGTCACTGCCTGAATGAGTTGCCCACACATTTATGTACATAAATTATGGTGCCTTTATTACATCACTTTCAACCTATCTGGATAAAAGCATGGTGGGGTTTTTTCTTCCCTGTGTGCAATTTCCATTTTGGTGGCATTTCTGCTTCCTAATAAATTCCAGACCAAGTATACACACAAAGCCTGTGTTTTTATGTATTTCAGCTTTCTGTGTTCAGCCACACTTTGTTGGGAAGATGTCCTGTTAGGAAGTTACTGAGATTTATGAATATTTGGAGAACTATTTGCAGAAATGGGGGTCTGGAGGTTCATATATTGCCTTTATATATTGTATCTTTTTCCTTTTTTTATACTCTGTTAAGTTTCTTCTTCTTCTTCTTTGGTAATTTGGATGAGATATTTAATAACCTACCAAATTAATTTAATTATTTACTTACAGTTTCAACTTTTATCTCTTTCTAAGTGATTATCAGAAAGATGGAAAATAAAAAAAAAAATCCCAAATGAACTCACAGCTATAAAAGGTGCCTCCTCTATTCATCTGGTCTCCTGGTCTTTAAAGACAGACCAACATTTTAATTTCCCCCATTTCTCTGGTGACAAATGTGAAAGTTCATGAATGCCCTCAGATGGTCTCAGGTCATGCTCACCTTTTTCTGCTAATTCTTTCCCTCATTTGTCTGCTTTCTAGATGTAGATTTGCCTTTTTCCATTACTTAAAACCAATGTCTAGAGTTTATTTATTTTTATTTTTTTTCTCATGTTTTAATATGAACACACCACTGAATAAATATTTCCTGGTAAATAAAAATTCAAATACCAAATTGATAAAAATCAATTTATTATTTTTGTTTAAACAGCCAACAAAACAGGAAACACGTTAAAAGTAAAGTAAACCTGTAGTCTCTCTAAGTAAAACATGTAAAACCCCAGAACTCTTACAGATAGAGAATTGATCAGTGGTTGCAGAGCTGGAGGAGGTAAAGGTGGGGGTGGGGGTGGCGGTGGGGGTGGGGGTGGAAAAAGCAAAAATATTAAATGAAAAATAATATCCCAAAAGAATAGTTTACTTAAAAAGTTTTGGAACAAGGTTTTCCTAGAGATACTTTGTGTCTTATACAAAATGTGAAATAGGAATTGTGAAATACCATTACTACATTTTATGGTGATGTTTTCGCATCTTACTATGTGAGAAAGTCTGAGTTTTCTGCATTTCACAGGTGAAAATATTGTGCCTTGGTATGTGACTGACAGCCAAACAGAATGAGAAAAGCTCATCTACTGGAAGGGATTAAAGATACCTTATAATGAATGCACTCTCCAGAAGAGTTTTAGATTTTCTACTGTGTTAGAATCCATTTCATTAATACCACAAACATTTCCTGAACATCTTCTACAAGCCAGACATGGTTGTGGGCACTTCAGCACGTCAGACCTGAGCTGTGAAGTTCTCAGATGATGAAAACCTTTTCCATACTCCGACCATAGTAATGGAGGAGTCACTCGATTGTGGGGGTTATGGTCATGGTAGAACGACTACTGGCTCCAACAAGTAATTATTGAATAGTTGCTGTGTAACAGGCCTTCTTCCAGGTGCTAGGAAATAGCACCTCTTCATTATAGTTCGAATGCTTTGTATTTTATTTACTTAATTTTATTTATTTTATTTGCATCTGTAAGTTGACATCTAGGGGACTTGGTTAAAGAACTCCATGGAACTTCCCCCAGTGGGCACAGTTTTGATCTGACTAGTGACCTCTCTCGCTCACTCTCTCTCTTTTTTTTGCTCTCTCTCTCTCCGCCCTCCCTCATCCTCTCTCTCCTCTTATTTACACATCAGCACACCCATACACTCCCCATCCGATCCCCATTTGGCAAAATACCAAACCACCACCCACCCCTGCCCTCATGGAGCTTACATAACTGTGGGACTGGGCAGACAATACAGCAAAATAAGTATCTTGATTATCTATCATACTGGCAAGTGGTACGTGCCATCAAGAAAAATAAAGCAGACAGATGCAATGAGCCATGGGAGAGGGTATGTGTTATCATTTTCAACAAAGGTGTTCAGAGAAGGTATCACTGTGAAGGGACATTTGAGCAAAGCTTGGAAGGAGAAGAAGGAGAGTGCCCCGTGGAGACGGGGAACACCACAGAGCTAGGACAGAGAAGCACAGCAGGAGGTGAGTCAGAGGGGAAATGAGGTGGGCAGCTGGGAAATATCCACATACGAGTTTGCTAGGGATGATCTAACGCCATACCAGAGATTGGGTAGCTTCAACAATAGAAGCTGATTTTTTCACAGTTCTGGAGACTCCAAGTCCAAGACCAAGGCATCATTAGCCTTAATTTCTGATGGAGGCTCTCTTCCTGGTTTACAGATGATGGCTTTCTCCCTGTGTCTTCGTAGAACTTTACTCTGTGCATGCTCAGGGACAGAGAGAGATCTGGTGCCTCTTCCTCTTCTTAGAAGCGTACCAGTCCTATGGGATTAGGACCTCACTCTAATAAACCTCATTCAACCTTAATTACCTCCTCAAAGGCCCTAGCTCCAAATACAGTTTCACTGGAGGTTGGGGCTTCAGTATATGATTGGGCAATATAATTCAGTTCATAACGATCCACAACTGCTGACAGTTGTTGGAGTGATGTGAGTAGTGGAGAGATGTGCTGAGAAGCTGGTTGCTAGTTAGGAGGCTGCTACAATAAAACAGGGAGTGATGGTGATAGTGGTGAACCACAGTGTATAGGGTGAATTTGAGCATAATCAGGTTGTAATGTTTGTCATGCCACTGAGTTCTTCTGTGCTCTACTCAGTTCCTTTGTGTATCAACCTGTCTGATACAAGACACTGTTGTATCTTAATCTATTGTGAAATGTGTAAGGAATTTCATATCAATAAAAATATTAACAATATCAAAGTTTCAAAGCTTACCAATGAAACTTTAACATTTAGAATGAAATATTTTTGCTTTATTTCTATAAGGATGACACTTTCACTCCCTTGAGTTAGTATGTTCTCTTGGGTAGCAGAAAATACAGGTTAAAGAAAGCATACTGAGAGAGTTTATGGTGTGTCTTTTTTTTTTTTTTTTAAATATGCCTCCTTTAAATCTTCATCTGGCTGGCTTTTTCTTGGCATTCAGGTGCCAATTCACAAGTGTCCTCCTCTAAGAGGCCTTCCTTGACTACTCTACCTAAGGTATTTCCTGCTGTCACTTACGAGCCTCCCATACTGCTTTATTTTCTGTATGGCACTCTCACTCTTTAATATTTCTTTCCTTTTTTAATATAAAATTAGTTTTTTAGAAGTAGGATTTAAAAGTTTTATTTCAATTACAAATGGCATTCAATATTGTATTAGTTTCAGGTGTATAGCATAGTGGTTAGACAACTTAGGAAGTGATCTCCACAGTAAGTCTAGTTCCCCTCTGACACCACACACAGTTATTACAATTTTATTGACTATATTCCCTTTGCTGTACCTTACATCTCCATAATATTTCTTATTTGTTGGTTTGTTGTTCACTGTCTGTCTGCCCCTCCTGGAATCTGCATTCCAAAAGAGCCAGGTCTTTGTCTTGTTTGCCACTGTATCCCCAGCATCTAGAATATGCCTGACTCATAGGAAGTACTCAATAAATATTTGTCAAATGAATGAAAGGATAAAAGAAAAAACACAGAGACCTGGTTATGTAGTTCACCAAGACTTACAGACTGTGTAAGGGGAAAGAAATTCCTTCTGTGTAGTGCCATGTTGAAGGTTGACAGGGGACCACACAGTAGACAAAGGGCTGAGCAGATTTCAGGGCTGGAAGGTTTGTATTTTTGATGGTTTATGTGCAGAGCTGGGAGTCAAGAGATTGGGGTTCACATCTGCTCTATCTCCAACTCACTGAGTGACTAGAGCACAAATCATTAACTTCTGCAAGTATTAGTTTCTTCATGTGTGTGGCGTTACTGGCTAGTTTAAACACTTAGACAACTTCATTGGTAAATATGACTCTATTTATGCTGTTTCTTTCAGGAGATGGAGTGCTTTGAGTAAGCAGGGCCTGTTTTCTGCTCTGGTTTCTGAACTACACCTCCTTGGCAGGCAAGGTGATTAATTGCCCTGGGTTCCTCTTCTGCTGCTCTCTTCCCCAGCCTCTCCTAAATAGTGTCCTCATTCAGTGAGACTGCATGAGGTAGAGGGGAAGGGAAAGGCCTTGATCACCTTAAAGACATGCCTTGGGTTCATTTCTCCTTTTTGGCCTGGACCAGCTTGGTGAATGCACCAGCTTTTCCCACTCAGGTGTGTAAACCTGGCTCAGAACCAGAAGGAAACATGTAGCGTTTGCTCATCTCCCACCTGATAAAGTGCAGTAATTAAGCCTTGTGACCCAACCCAAGAGGCTGGCCATGCCTCATCTCCCATTTATTCTTCCCTTCCAACCAGATCTACTCTGCTTGGAGGAGGCCTCGACCCTAGGAACAGTCATTGAATGACTTCCTTCTCAATATCACTGCATTCTCCTAAGAATCAAGCTTCTCTCTAGGATTGGCTCTGGGATCTGTTCTCTGAGCCTACTGAACGCTGAAGCAGGAGAGATATTGGACGTGGCAGATAAGAGCACAAGCTTTAGACTCAGCCAGATGTGGTTTAAAATCCCAGCGATACTACTATTATAACTCTGTGAGCTTGGGCAAGTAAGTCAACCTCTCTGAGCCTCAGTTTCCTCATCTGTAAAATGAAGATTAGGAGGAGTTATAAGACTTAAATGATGTAATATGGGCCAAGAATTCAGCATAGAGCTTAGCCTGCAAGTCTACTAGGTGCTATCATCAGTTACTAATACCCTCTTCGTCAAGTCGAGGTATCCCACCTGGTAATGTCTTGCTCAGTCTTATTTTTGGTTCCAAGGATTGTCATTGAAGGTTAAATAAATTTTAGTTTAAAAACATTAATCTTCACTTATTTGAGACCCCTAATTTGTGCAGTTACACAATTACATGATTTTCAGCCTAGCCATCGTCTACTCATCAGCTCATCTCTGATGGCGAGTGTTGCTCAGAAACGTCTCACTTCATCCTCCAAATAATGATTCTGAAGAAAGACAGTGTTCTAACATGTCTACGCAGATAGAATCAAGCAGAAATTTGTGCAATTTCCTGGAGAATAAGATCATAGCGACAGCCGATCTGGATGATTGCGATTGGATTATAACATGTTAGTATTTGATATATTACTTAACTTTGATATTAGCAATATTTTTAAAAAAATAATTCTATCCTGAGACTGACCGTATCTAATGTTTTCCCCATGCAGTGAATGCAGTATTGGCTTCACATCCAGCCCAAATTGATGACATTCGTTTAGTCCCAGGGATGAAATTTGTTTCCTCTAAAGCAGGAAATATCTCAGTAGGGACATTTGGTATACAGTTGCCAATGTACTGAGTGGTGCAGCAGGTTTCCTGAGTGGCATGTAACGTTGCTTTCTGGTTGGAAGTCTAACTTATCCTGTAGAGTCAGGGCAGTGAAGTGGGCCAGCTTCTGTTGGTGTTAATAAGTGAGCCTCAGCCCTGAAAGAAAGAAAGAAAGGAAGGCAGGAAGGAAGGAAGGAAGGAAGGGGAGAGAGAAGAGAGAAGAAAGAACAATGGGTGCATTGTAAGAAATATTTATAAGCCAAATATTTGAGAAAAAACCCCAAGCCAAAACCTATTTCAAAAAATGTTGGAGAAAATGATATATCTTTTTATGTGCTTAAGAAAACAGTTAAAAAGAACTTCACAGCATCGGGTTTATTAAGTACATTTATTCCAGTGATTTCCCAGATATTTCCAAGTTCCATTTAAAACAGAAGTCTCCTATCAAGCAATCCTTTGAAATTATTTACTCTTTTATGGTTGTAAAGTATGGAAACATAATACTTTTAATGGAAACCCTAATAAACAGCACATGCTACAAAGTGTCTACTGATGTGCTTTATAGGTTGGGATTCTTAAGTCACACGAACTTGCCAGTCTACACTTCTGATCTCAATAAATGCCCAAGTGATGTGGAAGAGCATCGCAGGAAGGGCAAGGCCATGCGAGCATGGCATCGGGCATGCGTGCTCACCAGAAATGCATGGCAGCCAGAGCCCATCTGGTGGGAAGCAAACCAGGCCAGCAGGCAGAAACAGAAACATTTACATTTGGGATTTTGTTTTCTTTGAAGGATGGTGACTTGGTGGGCACCATAACTTGAAAAAAAAGTTTTTCTTATATTCAATGGAAGGGACTATTTTGTAAAAATCTGGTTGTGAATCCCCAGAATAAAATAGTATGTAATATTTTTAGCACATATTTAATTGGCCACAGAAATATGAAAACCACTTGACTTATAATGTTAAAATGGTATTCTGGTTAAAATCAACTCCCAATCAAGAAAATTTAATGTGCTTCACCAAATGCATATTTTCAAACAAAACAAATATATTTTAAAATTATATATTCTTAATTTAATGCTGAACTAGTACTAGCAGCTCACAGATGGATTCCCCCAACCCACAAATTATTTTTCATTGAAATGTTTTCAAAGCATTCTTCTCACTTGGGTATGCTTTGATTAAACAACCCAGGCATTCTTATTAAACAGTAATTGATTTATTGACATTCGATGGAGTCATACTTACTTTCCTTGGTTTAAAAATCTAGTTAAACTCTTGTTAATAATCTGTGGGCATATATTTCAAATAATTGACATTAATCGAGAGAATGAAATTTAATAGACTAGTTACTATATATTGAAATACCAATAGAAGCTTAGAATCAGATTAATTGTGGGTATCATCAGGACTGAATAGATTTACGTTCTTCCAGCAAATACATTCACTTTATTTCTTTTGTCTTGTTTTCTGTTTTAAAGTAAATAGTAAGCACTTACATTGGTAGCATCTGAAGAGCTAAAGCATCGATTCATTAGTATTGAAAATATCTAGAATGCATTATACTTGCTGAAGACAGTTCAAGACTATCTACATTAATCCTTCATGAACCTGGAAGTCTACCCTTTACAGAAAGACTCGTAGAAGCTCAGAGAAGAATGGTTGCTAGGAATAGAAAAGTAGGAAATTCACCTGATTTTATTCCTATTTGCCACTTGGGAAAAGAGGTGTCTCACCACTTCGGAGGTATCTTTGATACTATGGGTGAAACATCAAAGGCTGATGCTTTTAACAACATTGTTCAGAAATGTCAGTTTGACACACTTGGGCTATCACGTTTTAGTTTTGTTTTATTTTGAAATAACAAGACGTATCTCCCAAACTATCTGGAGAGGTGGGTTTCTTTTCACCCGCCTTCAGCCCGCCCTATCCCAAGTTCGAGGCATTTTGTTAGATGTCTTTGATCTTCTGTTTGACTTCTGCTTCATGGAAAAATGCTCATAAACCTTCAGAGAAAAACTTTCTTTACTTTTAGCTTTATTCAAGAATTATAAACAGTGGACAGATCTATAGCAAAACTATTTTAAGAGCACTTAGGACCCACATGCTAATTTATTTGCTCACCACCAAAAAGAGGCTTGTTTGGTAAAAAGAAGTTTAAAAAGTTCAACTTTGCTTAGTGAAAAAGAATTCCACTTTTAAGTGGCTAGAAGGATTGCATTTCATTTAAAAAAATATTAAAATCTCTAAAGCAACAATCTTTTTAAAGATGTTATGCACGAGGATTGGCATGACATTTGAAATAGCTTCAAGAGTCCTGTTACTTTTGACATGGTGGCAAACACGTCACAGATGTGCTTTCTCACTGCAGCCACAGTCCAGAGAGCACACGAGACCTGCGACTACAAACAAGTCCCCGCACTTCTCAGTACGGGGGTGAGAAGATGCTAGAAGGCTTTACGGGGTGAGAGCACCCAATCGCTCTCACCATTAGTACGTCAGCCTTGTAGTAGCTTCTCCACCAATTATGGGATCTGCTGGTGGAGTTGTGCATCATTCTTCAGTGCTGGGTAACAATTGTAGCTTCCGACAGACAAAATGAGGCATTCTGCAATTCTAGAAATGACTTTCAAGTCTATAAAGTGAAAAAGGATTACAGGCTGTCTATGCCACAGTTTTTTAAAAATGGGGTCTCCTAAAGCTTTTGGATGCGTTGCAAACTGATGTCTCCTGGGTTGAGTCAGTACCGTTGGACTATCGGTCAATACAATGAATCGGTTTATTTGAAAAATCTCTTAATTTCGTGTAAAAAGTGAGAGGTCAGCTTCTCTTGAAAAATCAGATCTGACCACACTGGCATTTTCGCCTACAGCATCTACTGTAAGTGGTAGAGGCTGCGCATTTCATAGAGACAGTTGGATGCTTTTTGTAATTTTATCTACCCTATTAGCAAGGCACTGAGCTCCCGGACTCGTTTGCCTACGGCCCCTAGTTGGTGTTTGGGTTCCCTAATC